>PIJE02001137.1:19090-59090 GCA_002895965.2 Coryphaenoides rupestris | reverse complement strand
GCTGCTGCTGCTGCTCTCTAGTTGTACTTACTGGGCAAACGACGTCGCATCTCATCATATATGCTCTGTGAACACGGAGAGACGGGTGGAATTCTCTCGGCTGTGAATTTCATCTTTATTTTGGGTATTTGTGAAGATGTTGATTGTTGGCGGGAAAGGAGCAGTTTTGGGGGCAGAAAGACTGTAGTAATGGCTTAGGTTTTCTTAATCAGAAGCTCTGGTGTGTGTGTGTATGTGTGTGTGTGTGTGTGTTGTGTGGTGTGCGTGTGTTGATCTGTCCGTGGAGTCCAGCAACTCCCCTAATGCCGGCTGCACGAGTTGCAAAGAGGGGCTAATCCTGTAACAATAATTCGCTCTGTGAACTTCCCACATTATCTCCCCGCCCCCCCCAAACCCCAGCAGTCCATTCCGCTGTTGTTTAAATCCCCCCAGCGGCCGTCGGCGCCTTCCTCCTCTGACAGGTGAATGCGGCCGCGGAGTCGCCTCTCACCAGCAAGGCCGCTCTCCCATAATGGCAACAGGCGGCTATCTGCCCGCCAGTCTGTGGGCGGAGAGAGAGAGAGAGAGAAGAGAGAGAGAGAGAGAGAGAGAGAGAGAGAAGAGAGACCGGTGCCCGTGGGGGAGGCAGGTGGTGTCCGTCGTTATATTATACAGGACCGCGTTCCCCCCCAAGGTGGCATCGCCACCTCCAGTTCACAGAAAACTCAGCTTCCTGCGGTTTTTGTGTCTGCCGCCATTTTTGTTTGTGTGTTTTTATTTTTTGTGTTTGGGGCGCCGTAACTTGGAGGGCACGCTGGCTGCTGCTGGCTGCTGCTGCAGTTACGAGGTGCCTGCCCCTGCTGCTGCTTGCCTGCTGCTGGCTGCTGCTGCTGCTGGCTCTCTAGTTTGTACTTACTTGGGCAAACACGTTGCATCTATCATATATGCTCTGTGAACACGGAGAGACGGGTGGATTCTCTCCGGCCTGTTGGAATTTCATCCTTTTATTTTGGGTATTGTGAAGATGTTGACGGGGGGGGGGGGGGGGGGGGGGGAGGGAGGGCGGGAGGGAGGGAAGGAGCAGTTTTGGGGGCAGAAAGACTGTAGTAATGGCTTAGGTTTTCTTAATCAGAAGCTCTGTGTGTGTGTGTGTATGTGTGTGTGTGTGTGTGTGTGTGTGTTTGCGTTCATCTGTCCGTGGAGTCAGCAGCTCCCCTAATGCCCGGCTGCACGAGTTGCAAAGAGAGGCTAATCCTGTAACAATAATTCGCTCTGTGAACTTCCCACATTATCTCCCCCCCCCCCCCCCCCCAACCCCAGCAGTCCATTCCGCTGTTGGTTTAAATCCCCCCAGCGGCCGTCGGCGTCTTCCTCCTCTGACAGGTGAATGCGGCCGCGGAGTCGCCTCTCACCAGCAAGGCCGCTCTCTCCCATAATGGCAACAGGCGGCTATCTGCCCGCCAGTCTGAATGCCTCGGACGCCCGGGCCTCCAGGGACCTTTATATTGTCCAGATAATCCCGGGCAACACGCGAGCGCACAAAATATGCTTGCGAGGCGCTTTCATTTTGTTTTCATGAGACTCCGGATGCCATTATTTGTTGGTCTCTCTCTCTCTCTCTCTCTCTCTCTCTCTCTCTCTTGTGCTCGCCTCTCTCTCGCTCTCTCTCTCTCCCTCTCGCTCTCTTGTGCTCGCCTCTATCTCTCTCTATCAGTCTCTCTCTCTCCTTCTCTCTCTCTGCTCTATCTCTGTCACTCTCTCTTTATCTCTCTCTCTCTCTCTCTCTCTCTCTGTCAGTCTCTCTCTCTCCTCTATCTGTGTCACTCTCGCTATCTCTCCCTCTCTCTCTGTCTCTCTCTCGCCCTCACTCACCATATCGCTCTCTTCATGTCCCTCTGTGTCTCTCTCTCTCTCTCTCTCTCTCTCTCTCTCTCTCTCTCTCTCTCTCTCCTTCTCTCTCTCCCCTCTATCTCTGTCACGCTCTCTCTGTCTCTCTGTCTCGCCCTCCCTCCCCATATCTCTCTCAATCTTTCTCTACCTTTCTCTCTGTGCACCTCTCTCTCTCTCTCTCTCTCTCTCTCTGCCTCTCTCTCTCTCTCTCTCTCTCTCTCTCTCCCTCCCTCTCTCTTCTCTCTCCTACACACACGCCGCAGCAGCAGATACCTTCGTTTACGGTGCTCCCTCGAGTGTGTTGCTTGCCACCGACGCGCCACCTGCTCCGCCGGAGAAGGGTTGTGTTTGTTTAATCAAATGAACAAATAAACATATCAGTCAACACGGCGAAAAAACAGCGGCGCGCTCCCACCTGGTGCAGCGGCCCCTCGACCCGCGGGGCGGCGTTGGGCTCCACGAAGGAGGAGGCTTCGGAAACGTTAGCGGTGGTTTTTTGGGAAAATAAGAGACAACAACAAACCCAGCAAGAGCTCGATTTGACTGTGAAGGGTATTGCTTGGGATACATCATATGATAGAGAAAGATATCTAATATATATAGACAATATCAGCAATTGCTATTGTACTATGTTGTCGTATTATTATTATTATTAGGAGTAGAAAGTCGTGGATCCGTATGACTTTGCTCAACATTTGCATTATCTGTATATCTTACGAGATGTGTCCCGATTCTCCATTTGTTTCGTAAATTCCACGCGGTGTGGCTGATCCACGTAGTCGATATGAATTCATGAATTCATGTAAATCTGTCACACGCTTTCGACATCCATTCACGTGAAGGCAGCCCCTCCAAGAAGACGTTGAGCGCTCCGAATAGGCCTACCTGTCCTGCTTCACGTTTTGTACACGAGTGACAAATACGACAAAATAAGACACAAGCGGACCGGGGGGGTTGAAGTGAACATGCGGAAGAACACGGGCGCCTAAAATGGATATAAAATGGTTTCCCGCATCCCGCCGCCGATCGAACCGCGACGCAGCTCGCTAGCCAGGCGTTGCCTGTGTCGTGTGATGAGGTCAAATACATTCTCTCATCAGGTTATTGATTTTTCTTCTCTCCATAAAAATGCTCGCCGTTTGTTGTCCTGTCACTTACGTTAGCGGTTAACTAACCTTGTGCCCGATGCGTGTTTTCATCTTAAATTACCTTATCGATTCGGCAAACTGATTAAAGAACATGTGTTGAGATCTATAATTTCCTGATTGATCAATTGGGTCGCTCCGAAAAAAAAATCAAAGAACGTATTAGTCGGTAAGATGTCCACGGCACGTAGCTATCGACACCTAAGCTAAGCTCACAGGAGCCACATAATACTTACATTAAATATAACTTTCAATATGGATTTCACGACAATGTCATCATTTCAAAGTTTGTTCCGGGGGGGGGGCGGAGACTTAACTGGAGAGTACTTACACCTCCGCCATGACTTTTAATTAATCGGCCGTTCGATTTCTTTTCAATCCCGTTTAATAATGCTCAAAATGGCATCGCACCGCCGCTGCTGCATTTGATTACACGCCGTAAACAAAGTTATCAAACACGCCGTAAAAGGTCACCTGTACACACACACACACACACACGCACACACAGTATATACTCTATGCATATACACTCTCTAACAACTGACAGGTGGCCATGGCTTTTCTGACTAATTATACTAAATGAATAGCTCTTAAATCCAGCCCATTTGAATGACAAATTGCAATGTTTTTTTTTGTTTTTTTTTGTCAGTGTTGGTGTGGAAGATATAACTCGGAACACGGGGTCTCAATATTGACTAAATGGTGCCCTGGCCGGTGCTACGATTCTTCTGGAAGTGTGTGTGTGTGGAGGAACACAGCAACAGCAGCGAACCCTGAACCCTGTAGCGCATTTCTGTATTAAGTACAGATAAATATAACACCGTTTTGTAATTTCGCCATGAATCGGAAAAGTGAATGGAACCTTTTACGGGCCAAAGTGATATAATCTCCCGTCTCTCCGCCACACCGTCCTGCTCCGTGGGAATTGACCGTGTAGAATATAAACGACGTACACCGATTCCACCATCTAGCCAACTGGAAAACCTTCATGTGCTTCAACTCGCGCGCACTTTACCATTCCCAATGCCCGTGGGGCCGTGACGGCGAAAACAGACCTATTATAAAGAGGACGTGGCCAGAGTTCCCGTCTCTAATAGGCCCCAGACCAGGGCTACCTGCGTTGCATTTTAAAGGTTGTTCGCCGCCGGAGCAAGACACTGACAAATACTGGCTGGTCAAGCAGGGAGGCTAGCTGAGCTGTTTCCTTTACTATCATATCTTTTTCTTCTCTTCTTCTTCCTCCTCCTCCTCCTCCTCCTCCTCCTCCTCCTCCACCTCCTCCTCTTCCTTCAACTCCCCGGCAAGCTCTGAGCAAAGTAGGTTAAGGCCTTGGGAAGTCCCTGAAGTTCCTTATCTCTGCAGCCTGGTTACACACACACACACACACACACACGATGCCGCGCCGACGCCTCCCTCAGACGACTTCTCTCTACACGTTAGCATAGGCTTTAGCATACGTTTTAGCATATGGTTTCTTTCCAACCTGCCATAAGTTGCAGTGGCTTGTGGGTATTTCTTTTTCTTGATTTTGGCACCAACTGCCTGCCACAAAGGTGAATTATGAATCTGGAGCTGCTTGTTGGGATATGTATTATTAAAAGATATAGTTTCTGTCAGGGCTTTTTGGAGAGGGGAGCAAATTGTCAAGCAAGTTGGTGGCTAGGAGGCTGGATGGAGGATGGGAAAAAAAAAAAGACCATTGTTTACACTCCAGAAGTTTCCTCAACATTTGCATTAATGAATATAAATGTGTTGACTTAAGTGTTGTTAAACACTCAGCACATTTATTCTCGTTTTAATAGGCAATAAAAAAGCAATGAGAAGAGCCATGTTGGCAGTGGACAGTGGGCCTTCCTTCGAGCGAGGAGGAGGAACAGCAGCATTTCCAGACTGACTGGTGCCACAACCAACCGATGGCACGAATACGAGGTTCATATGCGTCATTCAGGTTTAGTTTACAAGGTCAAAAAGGTATTTCTTTTATAAATATCAAATTGACAACGACCTACCTCATCCTGAATATTTTGAATTTCTATTTGCGTGTCAACACAACCCCCTTTTTGGGTTCACCTTGCAGGCACAGCTATAGATAGCTCCGTCCCCCTCAAGGTCTGGCCTGGCTTTCAGGAGGCGGGGCCTGCGGGGGGGCCGACGGGGGGTCCGGGGGTCCGTCCCCTGCTCAGAGTTCAACGCTGCTAATTGGCCAACGGGCATCTGACCAACACCAACACTGGTGGCACTGGGCTGTCCCTCAACAAAGCAGCAGAAGCTTAAAACAAAACAAATCATCCCTAATGTGTGCTTTTCTTCCCTGCGACAACGCACACCCTCCATCCCTCTCCCCCACACCTCACCTCACCTCATTCACACGCACACACACACACACACGCACACACACACGCACACACACACACACACACACACACGCACACACACACAGTTATAAACGGTGTCTCTTTGAAGAAGTGGAGTGCAAGAGGCATACTTGAGGTGGATTATTTATTTTACAGCCGTGCACAGCTCCTCCTCCTCCTCCTCCTCCTCCTCCTCTATCCCATTAGCTGTGGCAAGAGCCAGCCACCCCTCTACTGGGGGGGGGGGCGGCTGGTGTCCCACTGCTCGTAAACAAACAAACAAACAAACAAACAAACAAACAAACAAACAAACAAACAAACAAACAAAGCAGCGCTCCGTCGTGCACGGCGGCCTGTGTGCAGGCTCTATCCGAGGTCCATCCATGGGCGCTGTACAGAATACAATTATCAAAGATGTCTTGTTGTCTCTGCCCAAAGCTTTTTTTATTTCCCCAGCTCCTCCTCCCAGCAGCCCCCAAGGTGTGAGAAGTGGGAGGAGCCACCACCACCACCACCACCACACCACCGCCGTGACACTGCAGCCGTTGGTCTGCTCATGCATTATATATGTGGTCGCCGGTGTGTGTACCTATTTTCATTTCAAAAGGGGGCCATGGAGGAGGAAGAGGAGGAGGAGGAGGAGGAGGAGGAGTGGAATGCACGCCATTTGGAACGCATTTTGGAAAATTGGGTCACCGTTCGTCAGCGTCGGCAGTGCTGCTTTGCCCCCTTGTGGCGGGAAGGGTAACTGCAGGGCATGTTTGCATACACACACACACACACACATAGAGTACAGAGCTGTGTGCCTCCGAGGCTGTTGACGGAACAGAATGCTGCATCCGTGCCAGTGGGAGTCACGTCACGTCGGGTAATAGACAGAGAGATAAACGGATGGATGCCAATCAGTGTGTGATAAGACACATTTGATGTTGATTTTGCATTTGTATGCAGATGTACTGTAAGTGCGGCAATTTGGACACGCTGTATTTGCCTGTGTGTGTGTGTGTGTCTGCGTGTCTGTGTGTGTGTGTGTGTGTATGTGTGTGTGTGTGTGTGTGTGTGTTTGCATGTGTGTGTGTGAGAGTTTGCATGCATGCATGTCTGTCTGTCTGTCTGTCTGTGTGTGTGTGAGAGTTTGCATGCATATGTTGTGTTGTGTGGGGTGTGTGTCTGTGTGGCCTTTTGTGAGTTTGGTGTGTGTGTGTGTGTGTGTGTGTGTGTGTGTGCGTGTGAGTTTGCGTGCGTGTGTGTGTATATGTGTGTCTGTGTCTGTGTGTGTGTGTGTATGTGTGTGTGAGTTTGCGTGCATGTGTGTGTGTGTGTGTGTGTGTGTGTGTGTGTGTTTGCATGTGTGTGTGTGAAGAGTGCATGCATGCATTGCATGTGTGTGTGTGTGTGTGTGTGTGAGAGTTTTGCAAGCCATGCCATGTGTGTGTGTGTGGTGTGTGTGTTGTGTGTGTGTGTTGCCTTTTGTGTGAGTTTGGATTGTGTGTGATGTGCGTATGAGTTTGCGTGCGGTGTGGGTATATGTGGTCTGTGTGTTGTGTGTGTGTGTATGTGTGTGTGAGTTTGCTGCATGTGTGTGGTGCGTGTGTGTGTGTATATGTGTGTACGTGTGTGAGTTTGCGTGCGTGTGTGTGTGTATATGTGTGCGGTGTGTGTATATGTGTGTGTGTGTGTGTGTGTGAGTTTGCGTGCATGTGTGTGTGTGTGTGTGTGTGAGAGAGAACGTGTGCGTCTGAGAGAGAAAGGGGGGGGGGGGGGGGGGGGGGTGTCTGTGTGTTCACTCCAAGCCTTGAGTATTTAATTAATGAAAACATAGTGAGCTTAAAAGTACTTAATTTCTAACTAATTGTTTTCCCGACAAAGACAAGATATGGACACGCTACGGCGGGCCGGCGACGCCTTACACATCAGCGTCACCTGCTACAGATTTCATTTCACACTCTCCGGGGAGGCACCTCATTAAACGACAATCTTTTGTTTTAATCTTAAGGGGGATTTAAAGCTCATTACTCGGTGGAAATAATAACGTACGGAGATGGAAAAAAAAAAAAAGCCAAACCCAAACCTTTTCTATTTGCCTCACGGATTTCCGACTGAAGGTGGGAATCAATTATCTGTTGTGTAACGCGAGTGGCGGCAAACAAGCTCATCAGCGGGGCCCCGTGTCAGCCGCCACGTCGTCCACGCCGTCAGACCATTGATCAGCCTGAGGAGGAGGAGGAGGAGGAGGAGGAGGAGGAGGAGGCTCTGCTTGATGTGCAGCCATGCCCCGAGCTGGGTTAGCCTCGCGCTGGCTAGCAAGATGGTGTGTGTGTGTGTGTGTGTGTGTGTGTGTGTCCCCACACCCAGCTCATTATAGACCCAAGCCTTAAGATCCACTGCAGGCATACACACACAGGCACACAGAGGTATGAACACACACACACACACAGACACACACACACACACAGGCACACGCAGACACACACACACACACAGGCACACGCATGCACACACACACACAGGCACACGCATGCACACACACACACACACAGAGGTATGAACACACCACACCCATGACCACACACACACACACACACACACACATAGGCCATCAAACACACGCCCACACACAAACACACATCCACACACACACACACACACACACACACACACACACACAGCCATGAACACACACGGGCACACAGACGCACACACCCAGCGACATGAATGCACACACCCACCCAGGCAAATACTGCTTATGCTTTTTTGTAGGTCGTCACACACACACACACACACGTGCACTTGCACAAATGCACGCATGCACACGTGCACAAACGCACGCACACACACACACAAGACACACTCACACACACACACACACACACACACACACACACACACACACCACGCACGTGGAGCTTCTGAATGCTCCATTGTGGGTCCATAACTCTGGCCTCTATCTCCATATAATGTAATTCAAACAGATGGGCGAGAGCCACCGCCAACGACAGAGAGGAGCTGTGAATTGCACAATAGGATCTTTATGTTGAGGTGGATGATAGTGGGTAGGTGGATGTGAACGCTGCAGGAGTGCGCAGTGACAAGTCTGTTAGCTGCGCTGGCGTCACGGAGGAGATGAAAGCCGGGACGACTGTGGTCCTCCATTGAAGTGACTGTCACAGAGATCCTCTCTGTCATCTAGGAGCCGAGGAGGAGGGAGATGAACAGGGCACGCGCCACACACACACACACACTCACACACACGTAATATACACACACACACACACACTCACACACACGTAATATACACACACACGCACCTAAACACACATTCACACAAAGCGTGATTACACTTGAAGGAGATACACACCCATGCACATGGAGACACACACACACACACACACATGCACTCATGCCCGCCGTCACACACACACACACGCGCACACACACACACACATTTAATGGCCATGACTCTCAGCAGGGGGGTACAGAATCTTGAGTTGCAGCACAATGTGAAAGCCCCTCTTTGCACGGCGCACCGCTAATAGTCCAGCTGCATAATTCATCATCAAAAGAAGAGTTTGGATCCCGGCTTCTACCGTACGCCTCAGCCCCCAATCAAAATAAATACACTTCCAGGGTCACTTTTAATGTGCTTCACCTTCTGAGCTTTGTGTGTTTTTGTCTCTCATCGAGTGCCTCTTAAAGTCCGCCCACCGCCCCCCCTGCACCTCTCACAAAAACAAAAAGGGAACGCAATACAAATGTTGGTTGTTTACCGGAGGCTTCTATCCAAGTCTCGTATCGCAGCAGCGTTTTCAGATTCAGATGTCGTGGACGAAACAGACGGGCTGGGGCTGACTCCAGGTAGCCAAGGGAAGGAGCGGGGCAGACAGGCCTGCAGCCCAGCCTGTACCTTTTGGCTCGGAGTCAAGCACCTTATAGCCACGACTACACTACCCCCCCCCCCCCGTCCCCGTCCCCCCCCGTCCCCGTCCCGGGTGTAAAACGGACATCGATAGTTTCACAAAGATGAAACATTACACACCGAGAAAGTGACGGATGACGGATCGCCATCCCGCTTCGTCGGCGCGACGCTGCCCCCGGTGGCCGAGAAACGGCGGGAAGATTCGCGGGGGGGATGGAACGCTTTTAGTTTTGTGATGACACATCGCCCGCCCCGGCGCCTTTTAAGCGAATAATACCCGGTTACAACAGCGGCTGGACTCCCGTCCCGGCAGACCCCTTCTCTAAACCGGCCGTTATAATTTGCCGCTAAGACCGGCCCATCTATCTCGTTTTTTTTATCTCCGTAGGGGACACCTGTTCTCGAGCCGGGGGGGACTTGGACCAAACGCCTTCGCTTGTGTACGAGTGGTTAATGATGTGCTTGATTCACTGCGTCCTCCTCTGGGCGGAGAGGACTGCATTTGTTTCGCCTCCCCTAGTCCCCTTTTACGCCGTCGGATTCCGTGGGATTTCAAAGTAGTGAAGTGAAAGTAAAGCAGAAAAAAAAGAGAGGAATCGAGAGAATAATCATGCAAATAGATAAATAAATCATGCCTTCACAGGATTGACGGACTCCATTTATAAAGCTCTTTCTAATTTAGCTGTGATTGCGCCCTCGCAGTGACTTCCAGTCGCCCACACACACAGAGAGGCACTGGGCTTGTCAAGACCTTCAAGGTAGCGGCAGCAACCAGCTCATCAGGCGAAGGATAAGAGTGTATCCGGGGGGGGGGGGGGGTGGATGCGGGTGTGTGTGGGGAGGCAGGGGGAAGGTGTCAGCCGGTTAGGTGTCAAGAATTGTCCTCCATGGCAACCGAACAACAACCGGGACGAGCTGGTCTATCGCCGACACAATAACGTGAGTCAGCGCCGTTGTGGACACACACCGCCGCTTGAAGCAAAGCATCCTGGGAAAGTCTACCTATTGTACCAGCGTGCGTTCGGAAATCATCCGACCGCAATACATTTATTGATTTTTTTTTTCTTTTTTCCCCACAGGTGTATTCTGTATGAATTCCACGCGAGGTAGCCGCCCAGCTAGCGACGAGCCGAGCTGTCTGGCGGGTTTGACACGATTGGCGGCGAGTAATGAAAACAAATGAACACATTTGCTTGGAAGACAAAGCGTTTAACTTTTTTGCGAACGCGTTATCTTTTCCGAGGGGAGCCGCTCGACGACGACAGGGCCAAGCGGCCGCCACGTCTTCATCCTTGTCGATTTGTCGTCGCATTTAACTGCTTGAAAACATCTTCGCCGCCGTTCAACCTCATCTATTATCCATCTATCCAGCATCAGGGATAAAATGTGAAAGACGGCCGCCCTCTGTGTCTCTGGGGCGCCAGATGCAAAATCTTACCCCCGAACCCTGTCATCCGACGAGAGAGAGATTGACGAGAGTATAAATGATAACGTCAACCTTCCCGGGATAAAGCATCATCCTGCCTCATCCGGCGGACACAAGTAGCCGGGAGGTCTACGTGGAAAACCCAAAAACTGCCTGAACTGATTACATTTGATGTCTTTGGCGCGATCTTAAGACACGTTATCGCGCCGCAACTGTTTTGATTGTCGGTGCAATCGTAGCGCTGCCTTTTAAATGTTTCATCTTCTGTCTGTTTGCATGAAACCTAAACGGATCCGTGTTGCCGATGCCGCTGTCCTGGCCAGGTCTCGTGAATGAATAGATTTGAAACCTTAACGAGTCATTACCTGCTTAAATAAAGGCTTAATAAATAAAGTGCAAAATGGAGGAAAGGTAAGCATTGTTCATTTGCCCACCGACATTGATGTGAGTAAAAAATGTACCTAAACTCTCCCTTTAAGGTTGTTTGAACAACAAAGTAAACACATTATTCTGGATTTGTAAATTAAATTAAATGCAATTTTAAAGGGGAACATGTAGAGAGTAATTATTAGACAGTTGGTATCGCTGTCCTTAGGAACGGCGCGGCGACCACAGTTTTTCTGCTAAATGTTTTTCGTGGCTATTTTTCGTTGTTTGTATTCTGTTGGTTTTTTTTTTCCCCCCCGCGTCCTCCAGCGAGACGAGGACAGATAGCACATTGCAACCCGGGGGGACGCACGCGGGGCTTGATTCCTAAACATTAAACATGGATGTTTTTCCTTTCAGCGGCGGCCCGTCTGGACAATAAATCACACGGGATAATAGCATTTCAGGGTGCTTGAGTAAATGGAGTTGGATAGCGCAGGTGAAGGCGTGAGGTGACCTTATCAAACTGTGATGAACTGGAAATGGGAAACTGAAATCAAAATACAATCGCGGGGCGGGCTGGCAGACAGGGCTCATCTGCTGTTCGTTTCGGCGGTTTCTTTCTTTCTTTCGGAGGGCAACATATTTTTTCTTTTTTGCTTTGTGGTGGCAGAAGAGAGAGAGCGAGAGAGAGAGACAGAGAGAGAGACAGAGAGAGAGAGAGAGAGAGAGAAATGAATTGCCTTGTTCAAAAGAAGATTGTATGACACGGTCCTCACCGCCTTGACAGTGCACAGGGTGATTGAGAGCCTCTGGGCTCCATTGTCTCCACTGTTCTCTGTACCAAAAAAATACCACAAACTCCACCAGCAGACTCTCACCGTGCAGGTCTTCATTTAACTGTGAGAGGACGCAGGGTTCTTGTCGTGACAATCAACTTTTCTTCAGTCTTTCTTCACCTCTTCATCGTTATGTCAATTTTATTTGCACAGCCCTTAATCACAGTCTCAAAATCACAACAGTCTCAAAGGGCTTCACAGGCCTTATATTCATGACACCTCCCTAACCCTAGGGGGCGCGCCTCCCACAGAGCGGAGGATCCCTCCTTCCAGGGATGGCTAGGAGAGCTTGGAGAGGTTGCCGCCTGTCTACCCTAGAATGACATCACATCAACATGGTTTATATAACACGAGGGGACAGAGTAAGGTCCCGTCAAAAATGGAGACGACCAATGTTATGAATTTTCCAAACGGAAAATCCCGAAACGGCAATGAACAAGCTTTCGGAGATAAGATAAGCTTCTTTAATCCCAGATGGGGAATTTGGGTGTCATAGTTCATACGACTCTACTTCCCAATCCCCCCCTCCAGTACGGAGACAGAGAGAATCCCAGTCCCTGCCGGGGGAATAGTTTCCAGGGCCTATGCACCAGGAACTGAACTGTGAGTGTGTCTCTCTCTCTCAGTGTTGGCGGGGCAGCTGGTCCACGAGTCTCATCACACCCCAGGAGGACTCGGTGTACGTACGGCTTTTTGTTTTTTTTGGAGGGTCATTTGTATTCCGGAGGTAACCAATAGCAATTTGTGATCTAATTGGGACTTAATGGCACCTGATCAGACACACAAACATTCAAAACCTCGTACACACACGTGCACACACACACACACACACACACACACACACGTGCACACACACACACACACACACACACACACCGTGGCATATCTGCTCCTAAGACTCGGAGCATTAAAAAACTCATTTCGTCAAAGTCTCTGGGCAACAACTAAGGTCAGAACAAATTGAGAGTCTCGGCAGGAGTGAGTGAATTGTAAATTTAGCGAGATGAATATCACCTGAGACGGACCGAGCCCGCAATACGCTGCGAGGACCAATCAAACGAAGACGCCGCCATCTCCCCCCACACCCCCCCCTCCCTCCACCCCCCCAACTCCCCCCCCCCCCCCCCCCATCACCATATACCCATAAACACACACTTCTACACACACACACACACACACACATATGCATAAAGGCCTACACGTTACACATGGAGCAGGCGCCCACAACAAAGGGTCCGTCATCATCTCCCGACGGCAGGGATGACGGACTCGCTCCCCGTTCACGGTTGTCTCGTGTACAAAGGAATCAATTCGCGGCGCGTGCTCCCGTCCGTATCACCGACTTCATCTGCCGCCGCCGCCGCCGCCGCCGCCGCCGCCGCCTTGTTGATTGGCAGCGGCGGCCCTCCCTTGATGAGGACGGGAGGGAGAAAATTGCCTCACCTGCAAAGGGGTGGATGGAGTCGGTGGTCGTGGTGGGGGGTGGGGGAAGGACTTGCAATTAGTTGTCAGCGGAGGCAGAAAATTGCGGAAAGTTTAGGGTTCGTGTCAAGAAGAAGTAAGTGAGTCAGAGTGAGAGAGAGAGTGAGAGGGAATCTGGTAAACATTGTCGTCCTATCAAGAGCTTTGCACACACACGCAAACACACACACACACACACCGACACACACACACACACACACACACACCCACCCACCCACCCACACACCACACACAGGTCTGGGAATGTGCACTCTTAAAACTCTAAGCACATTAGCGTCTGAAGCATAAACCCGGCTGATTGATGGAGCTCGGGGAATTAGCATGTCGCGCTAAAAAGACATAGCGAGGCGCCTGGCTAATCAGCCGGGAAACATGTTCGCCGCGTGTTCCGCACACACGCAGAAACACACACACACACAACACACACACACACACACACACACACACACACGCACACACACTCATCCGCTGCCATGTCAGAATCCTGCAAAACAACCTCTAATCTTCCTAAACGTATCTGAGACGGCACCATACTTATTTCCACGAGTTCAGGTACACTTTGAGGCACACGCCCCCCCCCCCCCCCCCCACCAAAGAAATACATAAAACTAATTTAACATTGAAGAGGGACACACACACACACACACACACACACACACACAACACAACATGTCGAGGTCTCCCATGGTGGGAGGTGGAAACCCCCCCGGTGCCAAAGCAGTGAGACTCTCTCGGAGGTCTCTGTGGTGCCGCCATACCGTGGAGTCCCAGAAGATGTCAGTGTTTCTCTGCTGTATCACACGGGCCTCACCAGCAGCAGCCCTCCCTGCACCACTCGAGGCACACAGTCATCCCCATCCACCGCCTGCACAAGCCCCCCGTGTTCATCATCCGTCCAGCGTGGAGGCCGAGCGGTGCAGGTGGTTCATGTCGGTGTCTCTCCGTCTCCCCCCCCTCGTTCAGAGACGAGCGTATCTGAGCGGATCAGATTGTTGTCCTCTGCAAGAGGGGCTGTGGATAAGTCTGACGAGTCTGTTGAGCGACCGAAGGAGTCGGTCGAAAATGGGTCACTCTGGGATTTGTGAATGAATTAAAAAGGCATTGAAAGCCACCTCTCTCTCTTGCTCTCTCACTCACTCTCTCTCTCTCTCTCTCTCTCTCACACACACACACACACACACACATCATTGTAAGGTACAAAGGGATTGTCTTGTTGCTGCTGCTATCTATTAGTTACCAATCGTATGCTAGCGTAAGAATATTACTGTAGCGCACGCGGACACCTTGACTACATTTGCTCCAGAGCAACAGCCACAGTATTACTACTTTACTTGTCACTTTTCACTTTTTTTAGCGTACTTATTAGGTCCTATGTTGCTGATTGTTCAGTTCTTTTAGTATTTATGTTTATAATAATATTGTTTAGCAGAAAACTTTGCACTGTACTTACGAGGTACTATTAGTAATTATTTTGTTGTTGAGTTTTTAGTGAATTTGTGTTTAGAAATATACTGCAGGAGTGAATGGGGAGTAAGCATTCCATTGTAGCCTACTTGTTACATACAATAAAGAAATCTTGAATCTTACAGTACAAAGGGATTGTCTTTGCTTTAATGATATCAAACTAAATTGTCTCAAACGAAATGGAAAGGACTGTGTGTGTGTGTGTGTGCTCAATGTGTTCAATGTGATCAGACGTGTTTTTTCTTTAATCCTTCCGATCGGGTCAACAGCGTCGTCTTCGAGGAGGAGACGCAACACGTCGTCGGGAACAGTCGAGGGAATTGTCAAAAACGACGGAAAAAAGCCCCCATCGCCGCAGAGCGCCGTTAGGAGGGAAACACAAACACATTTACCGAGGACTATCTCAAAGCACGAGGCCGGCCGTTACATCGGTCAAACAACACAGGGGTCTTCAGAGAGAGAGAGAGAGAGAGAGAGAGAGAGAGAGAGAGAGAGAGAGAGAGAGAGCGGTGTCTCGGGTAAACACGACCGAAACCAAGATGGAGCGAGTGATGGTGCAGCTAAAACAATCGGCCAACACGGTGTCAGGAGGAATCCAATGCGGGTAGATCCAGCACAAGCCCAGAGCTGGAGGCAGGCAGCACAGGCCCGGGGGGGGACGGACTCAGGACCTGGTGAGGCCATCAATCATTATCCAGAGATAACAGACAGCCCACGTCCAGACAGACACACAAAATCACTCTTAGGAACCATTTTTTAAAAATGATGCAATTGTGTATATATATCTAAACCTGATACAGTCTATATAATATACTGTATATATGTGGTGTGGTAGTCTGTATATATACACATGTATTTAGATGTACATTTTAATTTTTTTTGTATTCCATCTCGTGTTCTTCTTTTGTCCAATCTTCATTCATGTGGTGTATTTGTGCATCTGCCGATGTTCGTACAGGCCTACTCGAGCTTGGTCTTGTTTTTGCATCCTTGCATCTAATGTTTCTTTACATTGCCCGAGCTTGACGTGTACAATGCATACGCAGCCAACTATTAAATACCATACACACTTCACGTGGTCTGAAAAACATCAACGAGGCCGCTGTTTTGATCGACCCACGCTCGACCCCTCGTATGTGAGAGCGGGGGGGCGGCGACCCGGGCAACAAACAACGAGCAGAGTGTGGCGGTGACTCCACCATATAGGTGACACTTTGAAAAAGCACCCTTCATGATCCTCTTTAGCTGTTGTTATGGGCGCCACTAAGGTAGCCTATATACTGTATTTACCATGAATTGTAAAAATTGTGCTGTGGCTGCTGTGGCTGCTCACAGGGAAGTGATGTGTTGAGGAAGGAAGTTATGAATGGTAGCAGACGATCACAATACAGTACATTGCTGTCTCTCTTTCAACAAATGTACTCTTTGTAAGTCGCTTTGGATCAACGTGTCTGTCAAATGCAGTATAACTTTATGGGTGAAACAGCTCCGCCTTAAAGTCCCCACGAAATAGAAATAGCTGTCTTCAGTCCAAACTACGTACTTCAACACCAACCTGCTCCCTTCGGATGAAGTTGAAGACTCAGTTGAAGACTCAGTTGAAGAAAAAGTTGCAGCGACAAGTAGATTTGCAATTCAGACGGTTTAATACGAAACCAGTGTGCAGCCAGGCGGCGCGAGACTGGACCAAGTCTCATTCTACACAAGGTGCATTTATCCTTGACAAGGCACGTGAATGTTATACGATGGTGAACCATTTTACTTTCAAGTTCCACGATGAGCACCACAAGTTAAAACTGGCAACACGTTGTAATGTAGGACATGTTCTGTGTAACGTAGTTCCTGCAGACCCTAACTACAGCTGGACACGCTTGACCTCTGTCAAAAAGCTGACCTCTCACGCCGTCGCTCTCGGAGATCTGAGAGGAACCGAGAGGAATCAGACGCTGACGAGAGAGCACAGACACAACAAGATCGTGATGGGAAACAAGTGATTGCGTGGGGAGAACAGCGTCAGTGTATTCTGGGTTTATCCTCCATAAAGCCCACCCATCACTTCATCCAGTATGCACTCAAGTTATGACACACGCCTGCACTGGCGTCGTGCTAACAAGTCATTCGTCCAAATTACGTTGCTCTATTGTCAACCGCGCCGCACGCAGCACGATGATTGACAGCCGGCTATTGATTTCTGACAGATGTGAATATAAAGGAGAAGCCTCGCCCCTCGGCCACGGTGACAAAAACGCACACAAAATAAACGTGCCCACCCGAGCACCAGCGCCCACCTCGGGTTTTATCGTGACGCCTCGCAAAAAGCTGTTTAGAAAAGAGACGGCTCCGGCAGGCTCATACAAATTTCAAACGTAAGAGAGAACAGGGAAGACGATACAAAAGCGAGCATTTAGACGTGTGCCGCCCCCCCCCACCGCCACCCAGGCCTGAATCTGACTGTCCGGCAGCAGATTGCCGGAGACACCGGAATCGCGATCAAACCTGTTTACACACCCAATCGCCCGCATGGCTACCTCTAAACCTGCCACGTGATGATGGCAAACACACCTTTGTTGGCACAGACAGGACCGGCAGGACCTGGCTGACCTTCGGTGGCGGCGGCGGCGGAGGAGGAAATCGCACCCGTTTGAGAGATCACACCAGTTGGGGTGGAGGGAGGCTGGAGGGGGAGAGAAGGCAGCGGGGAGGAATGGGGGGGGGGGGGGGATTTTAAAAGGGATGTAAGCGTTACCTAGGGGGGCTCAATTGCTAATTTACAGGAATGTAATTAATTTCCGGGTGGGGAGGTGGCAGGTGGGACTGGGTGGGTGGGGGTGGGTGAGGATGAGGGTGGGTGATGTGGATGGGGGGGCGGTGGTGGGTGTGGAGATAAAGGTAATTACCAGCCAGCCATGAAAGTGATGTGCAGGAGATGTTCATTTGCGGAGCTTCGGTGAGACAGAGCACTCTGTTCTGTAGTGTCTACACCGTCCACAGGACTGATGTTGATATCCTCTGTATATATATATACACAGTATATACTGTATATATATATATATACTGTATATAAATACGTGGATGGAACTATTGACCCAGCCTGGGGTTCACGAGTAGGTGACTGCATGATGATAATTGTTGCCTGTAATTGAGTCAGAGATGCAACATCTGCTGCAAAGACAGAAATAAACCAGAAAGATAAAGGTTTTCCATCGCCTTCACAGTTATGATGATACAGTGTATTCGTGTGTGTGTGTGTGTGTGTGTGTGTGTGTGTGTGTGTGTGTGTTTCATAAAATAAAAAGATTAAAACATTTGATTGAGATCTAACGTTTGTATTCATTATTATATTAAATTATTCTAAAACACCCTGTCTGGGATGAATAAAATGCATCTTATGTTCGCATACCAGTGACAGCAGCGATGTACCTGTGATGCTTGCTGAAGACACACATTTTGAGGAGAAGTATATTGCCAACACCTCAATATAGCAATATGTTTTCTGCCTGGTGTGTGTGTGTGTGTGTTCTAGCGCACACACACGCACAGACACCCACGCACACACACACACACACACACACACACACACACACACACACACACACACGCAGACAGACACAAACCACCTGTGTGAGCACAGCTGCAATACACTGATTGGGGAGCCGGAGTAAAAAAAAATTAGGAAACCCTGCAATTCATCTGCACTCTGACATGCAAATTTCCTGGGAGGCTTTTTCCTCCCGTTTGCTCCGTCGCGTCGCAGCAATCGGAAGCTCTGATCTGTAGCTGGGCGCCGCCGCCGCTGCCGTCTGATTGCTGATGGACTCTTGATTTTCGCTTGTGATTAGCGGCGCAGACAGATTCTCTCTTCAAAGGGCATGTTGACTGAAGTGAAAGACCCGACGCTCAAATCACAGGCCGGCTCGGCTTCATAAACACTGCGGCGGGATGTTTGTTGTTGTGCGGCGGGCGATATATACATGTAGATATATATATATATATATATATATATACATTCTGTAAAGGTTGGGGAGACAAGTTGGGCCTTCTTCATATTTCAAGGGTTTTCCAGGCTCAAGTAGGATTCATGGAATGTCACTCCGGCGATGTGACGCATATTTCATCGTTGCTTCATGGAACTGGAGTATCTGGAGCAGAGCGTCATACACAAGACACTGAGACAACCTTTGATAACTGAAGTTGTTCGATTGGCATTTTATGCAGTATGCAAGTATTTCACAGTATACCTTAAAGCTATATTATACATTTTACATTTTTAAATGTTAAATAGATTGTATTTATATTGCGCTTTTATCCAAAGCGCTTTACAGTATTGCCTCACATTCACCCATTCATACACCGACGGCGGTGTCAACCATGCAAGGTAACAACCAACACGTCAGGAGCAGTTAGGGTTAGGTGGTGTCTTGCTCAGGGACACCTCGACACTTAGCTAGGAGGCGGAGCCTGGGGATCAAACCAGCGACCTTCCTGTTGCCAGACAACCACTCTTACCTCCTGAGCTATTACATTGCTATTATATTATGTGAAATAATATTTCAAATATAAGCGACAGTAGTTATATTCCTCCCACATTGCATAGGAGTTGCAGCCACCTATAGTTCACCACCAACGTATCAAAGTTTAGAATGGTGTTGACATATTCCATACATGAACTATAAATACACACAGTCTGACTTCTATTATGATATATAAGATACACGCTATAAGCGCTCTGTGAAATGATCAGAGGAGGAGTATTATCACAACGTAGTTCTGGAGGCTATAATGATTGACGGGTTAAAATATTATCTTTGAGACAAACCTATACGCCTTATCCGGCTTTTCCACGAAGACCTAATTATTCCAGATACTCCGGACCGACGGGAAGATATGAGGCAACTGATTTGGCAGAATTATCACCAATGAAACAGTATTCCGGTGTAATATGTTGACATTTACGTTTACATAATTCAACAACACGATTTCCGCGTTGCATCTCCGTGAGGGCAAAGTAGCTCTCATTATTATGGAGACAGTGTTCACCGAAAAAAATAAAGAAAGAAAGGATATTAAAATAGATAAAGTAATGCGGGAAAGAAGTGACATTTTTCTACGTGTTTAACACGACAACAACACTTCAAATGTGGCATTCGGGGCCAACAGAGTACGGTTGTAATGTAAATAGAAATCACTCGCAGTCGCTTCCAGCTCGTGAATAGCTCTCCTGGTCCTCGACTGGCATATATGTCCTCGGATTAGACGGAATGGCGAACGTCCCGAAATACATTCCCATCCTATGTGCTCGTCGGAATAACAGTTAACAGCGACTGAATTTCTCATTGACTCGTAACGAGGCGGAGGCCGGACAGCAAACCGATGCTAACTATCGTAGACACACACGAGTAAACGATAGAATTCCCGGACGGTCGATAGGGAAGCAAGAAATAATGAAGTGGAGAAGGTGAGCTACTAGTTTTACGCCACCCTTTGGCATGGGGGGCGGAGCGAGGTAAGAGGCGGGGCACCGTTTTGTCCTCCCACCTCCCAGATACTCGTAGATTCCGATTTGATTCGACGATCTGGAGATTATGAACCTGTAAGTAATGCATCTGGAGGCTGCTCAGGGAGCCGTCGTTGAGTAAATAACCCCCGAGACCTTTCGATTGGACGATGGAGGAGGGCTTCCATAATGAATAGAGCACAGTAAAGGTAAGTGAGTCAAATGTATTCATAGCACCTTGCACAGACAAAGTCACAAAGTGCATCACAGGAGTAAAAGTGTTCAGATTTGGCTCCGCTAGCCCCGAAATGCAATACGGTGGTTTAGCGCACCGCTGGTTGGAACACACCGAGCTAGCAGCGGTCAGCGGTTCTGACACAAAGTTTCACACACATTTCTCAGACGCATTTCCGAAACATGAAATATATTTCCGTGGTCCGGGAATTAAACCATTACGGCTGACGAGACCCTCGTGTCGCCGAACATCAAACTGTATTTTTTTTTCTCCCCCCCAACTTTCTTTTCATGCGTTGACCTACTTCGGCGGGAAGGAGATGTGGGCTTAAGCTGAGGCTTGTTAATTGCTACGGGAGATTCTGTTTTTTCCTGAGCCTCTCCTCGCCCCGTGTCCCTGTTGGTGTGGATTTCAGGATACTTGTGTGTGCCGTTTTTCTGACGTCTACATGGACGGACAGACAGGCGACACACTTCACGTGCTTGATTTGAATTCGCCAATTGCATTTTACTACTGAATTGGAAATCGTACAGACAGACAGACAGACACGTCGTGCCGTTGAAGCATTTGTGCTTGAACTGACTGCTGCAATATCTTGCCAACGCTTCTAATTTGAATTGAATTAATAAATATGCATATGAATATCAGTATGTACCCCACTGTTGCTTCAAACAGAAATGATGTGGCCCACAGAACTATGTGGCATTTCAACTGAACCACAACCAAACAAGTGACTCTGGTCTCAATTAGATAATTATTATTATTATTATTATGGGCTGTTGAGATCTGTCCTACTCACTAGTTACATACATCTAGAGCCAGTACTAGGTTTTACATCTAGAGCCAGTACTAGGTTTTACATCTAGAGCCAGTACTAGGCTTTACATCTAGAGCCAGTACTAGGTATTAAGCCAGGCCTGGCCAACCCGCGGCTCCCGAGTCGCATGCGGCTCTTTGTCTGGTTTCATGGCTCTTATGTTCATATTGAATTTTGTGTTTTTTCTATGGCTGTCAAAGTTAACGCGTTATCACAGATATTGCGCCAAGGATGCGCAATGACGCTACCGTGAGGCGGGGGGGGTCCGTTAATTCGCGGTTCTGATGGGGGTGGGGGTCCGTTAATTCGCGGTTCTGATGGGGGGGGGGGGGGGTCCGTTAATTCACGGTTCTGATGGGGGTGGGGGTCCGTTAATTTGCGGTTCTGATGGGGGGGGGGATCCGTTAATTCACGGTTCTGATGGGGGGGGATCCGTTAATTCACGGTTCTGATGGGGGGGGGTCCGTTAAATCGCGGTTCTGATGGGGGGGGGGTATCGTTAATTCGTGGTTCTGATGGGGGGGGGGGTGCTCCGTTAATTAGGAGCACCCCCCGAATTAACGAGATAAGACTAAGAAATATTATTGGTGTGTGTGAGAGGAAGAGATGGGGAGATGTTCATGTGTGTATGATGTGGCTCTTTGCAGTAACACAGTAAAGGCTCTTCGTCTCTGACTGGTTGGCCACCCCTGTCCTATAAGAACCATGAGCAGTGAAAACGTCTCATAATGATCACCAAATGGCATTAGAATTACAGTAACATTCAGAAAAAAACTAATATTCAAATTAGTATTTTTTTTCAAGCTTCAGGCACCATCACGCCAATAACATCACATTAGAATTAAGAAAAAATGTTTAAATGTTTTTGCTATTCCTTTTTAAACACCAGGCAGCAGCATGGGGCGCCAATTACATCACATTGGAATAAAAAAAAAAAAAGAAGTAAATGTTAGCGCCACAGATGAGATTCGAACCCGCGTCTTTTTCAGAATCACGAAAATGTTGGTTGGCTGCAGCCGTCCTATGGCGCTTCTCGCCAAACCCACCCACCACCTTGACAGCTGCCTTGGCCAACCGAGAAATACTGCGATTTTTGGTAATTATATACCTAACCTGTCGGATTATTTATGGTGACGGAATAGTTTTTTTTTTGCCAGAATCGGAAAGAGGAGAAGTTGTTTAATAGATTGGCAGCCATATTTTAATTTAAATGCTTGTTGTTTGTTCAAAAAAGACAATAGTTTTCCAAAACGATTGCGCAATCGCGTAACTGTTGCGCAATCGCGTAAATGTTTATCCGTTTCCATGGCGCCCCGCGCGTCATACGCGGCAGCAGCTCAGGAGGTGAGAGCGGCTCCCTGGCTGCCGGGAGGTCGCTGGTTGGATCCCCGAGCAGACAACTCATTAAATAGCCCGATACCTGCCGTCGGTGCATTAATGAGTATGAATGGTGAATGTGAGGCAGTGGAGTAAAGCGCTTTGGATATAAGCGGTGTATCAAATGCAATCAATTGACCATTTGCACCACAAGACGCACACGGACGGACCACCGAAGCCCTCCAGTGGTACTGTCCTTATGACTTCCTTTTAAAATATTTTTATTAAATAATTCATACATTATTTTATATATTTTTAAGACACAAATACATACACATGTGACATATTTGACTCGCCCCCACTCGGAGGAAAGCTTGTGTGTCATTGAACCTTGGCCCTGCAGGAGTGTGTGTGTGTGTGTGTGTGTGTCCACCAGCCTTGCCCTGAACTTGCGTCACCTCTTGTTTTCATCTCTTCTAAGCGGTAGGGGGGGGCGTTAATTCGGAGCACCCCCCGAATTAACTTATTAATTAAATTAATAATACTAAGAAATATTATTGGTGTGTGTGAGAGGAAGAGATGGGGAGATGTTCATGTGTGTATGATGTGGCTCTTTGCAGTAACACAGTAAAAAAAATTGGCTCTTCGTCTCTGACTGGTTGGCCACCCCTGCATTAAGCCTTACTAACTAGTTACATACAACTAGAGCCAGTACTAGGTTTTACATCTAGAGCCAGTACTAGGTTTTACATCTAGAGCCAGTACTAGGTTTTACATCTAGAGCCAGTACTAGGCTTTACATCTAGAGCCAGTACTAGGCATTAAGCCTTACTAACTAGTTACATACAACTAGAGCCAGTACTAGGTTTTACATCTAGGGCCAGTACTAGGTTTTACATCTAGAGCCAGTACTAGGTTTTACATCTAGAGCCAGTACTAGGTTTTACATCTAGAGCCAGTACTAGGCTTTACATCTAGAGCCAGTACTAGGTATTAAGCCTTACTAACTAGTTACATACATCTAGAGCCAGTACTAGGTTTTACATCTAGAGCCAGTACTAGGTATTAAGCCTTACTAACTAGTTACATACATCTAGAGCCAGTACTAGGTTTTACATCTAGAGCCAGTACTAGGCATTAAGCCTTACTAACTAGTTACATACAACTAGAGCCAGTACTAGGTTTTACATCTAGGGCCAGTACTAGGTTTTACAGCTATAGCAGGTACTAGGTATTACGCCATACTATCGCCAGTACTAGCTTCTACAACTATCGCCAGTACTCGGGTGACCAGGTATAACCGTGTGACCAGCGCATGGTTCCAGTTATCTTCCAGCTGCTTAATACGCCGTCCCTCACACATGATGGGGATGTGTGACGTCTGGCCCGTCTTTAGGTTTCTTCCCTTGCTGACGTTGAGGAAGAAAACATTTCTGCTCCACTTGAGGCTGCAGGTATCGACTGGACGTGTTCCTGTCAAGACCTTTTTATCTGTAATTGTGGAAAAAAGGGGGGGGCCTATAGAACGACTTCCACGGCAATCATCTGACCAAAGAGAGTGGGGTGGACAGAGAGTGAACGAGAGCGCACACTCCTGCACACGCTGAGGTGCACCTTTGCGTGCCTGCAAAGACTCCAATTATAGATGTCTTTTCTACCTCTCTTTCACCATTTCTCTATGAAACAGTTTTGCATCACCTAAGTGCCAGCATTCCACGACCCACCCTGGGTCAACGAGAAAACATTTTGCGTGTGTGTGTGTGTGTGTGTGTGTGTGTGTGTGTGTGTGGTGGAGAGCCGGGGCGAGCGGGGGGGGGGGGGGGGGGGGGGGGGGGGAGGGCGGCTTAAGTGGAAACCTGATGATGAAATGGTAGCGTCACCGGCGATGTCTCACCACAATCACTACAATTGAAGGGGGTTGTGGTCAAACCACTGGTGATTTAAGGGCCGTCGCCTACGAGGTCCTCCCACAGACTCGGGCGCTCCCCGTTCCTTCCAAAGGTGTTTAAAAAGCCACTGCAGCCAGAGCCCGCTCAACTGTAAAGGAATATAAATGGAAGTGCAAGCCCCAAGTCCATATTACCCGCCGCCGGTATATGCAATTCTGTGCGTGTTGCACTTGCTTGCTTCTTTTCGCTGTAAATTAATATTCTACTGCGGACGGCCCCCGTTTTCAATTACAGAGGAGAGGTTTGTTCCTTGGCTGGGAGAGTTTTAAATGTATTAACTGTGATGGGTCCTCCCGAAAAAGACAAAAAAAATTAAGAGTAAACTGAAAATGTGCACAACAAGCATGTCGGTGACATCAACAATTACTTCATGTTTGTCCAACTTGCACATTCTTTTTCGCACAGAAAAAGTATGCAATAATAAGAACAAGTCCAATTCCGTCTCTTAAATACATTTTGGAAAGCCTGACTAGCCTCAGCGTCTGTCACGTCTGCCGGTGAGAATAAAAACCTAACGGCAAAAGTCAGAGAAGCACTTTGCTCCTCACTTTGGCTCGCAGCCGGAGGCTTTTTACATTAGCATGCACATCACCGCAGAGACGGCGTTTCTAATGAAATAAATGAAAACGAACATTGCCATTTGTATCACTTTTACCTTATCTTTGTGGTCCATTACACGCACACGTCGTCTTTACGGAGCCATATTTGCATAGCCTAACCTTGTTTGAAACGGATTTGTCCCATTTTGGGATTTTCTGGGCCATTCCGTTCAGTGCTTATTGGACGGGAGAACGGGGGTCTGGCGGCGCGGCTAAGCAGCCCATCTGAGATCCCCGAGCGCTGTGGGCTACGCGGCTGCGACAAAAAAACAACAACAGTTATGAACGTTTTTGTGTTCGAGTCCCCCCCCACCCCCTCCACCCCCCAACCAGCAGTTTCCTACGGATCGTCACTCATTCCACCAATCATAACCTCCCCATGACAAGGTGAGGTGGTGGGCGGGACTCTGTGTCATGAAGGGTCAACATTGATGATGATGATGATGATGATGATGGTGGTGGTGATAATGTTCTTACTGGGATGCAACGTAATGGCACGTGATTTACGGGTCTATTGATTGGAATCGCTCCAGTGTAGCTACCTGATGGCATCTGGTCTTGGATCCCAGGAAACGGTTTTAGAGTCGTGACGGGGAAAAAAGCCACAAGCAGGCAAAAGGCTTTAACAAATATGTCTATAAAATTGCGGCACCAAAATACCACTTTCATCGCATGACAACTCTATAAGGCTTCTGGTGTTCGATGAAGAAGGCATTTCGCCGTCATCAAAAGTCCTCACCTTCGCAGTTTCTTGCTCTGAACTTGACACGATGGGTTACAAAGTAAACGGGAATTCACATCAGCGGAAATGATTGGTTAAACAGGGCAAATTACGCAAGCCTAGCCCTGAGGAGAGAGAGAGTACCAAGAGAGAGGAAGAGAGACGGAAACAGCGAGAGAGTGAGCGGAGCGTTAGTGACGTCTTCAAAGAATCCAAACTCGAAACCGCTGTGAAGGCAGGAGCAGCCACGGAAACCTAATTAAAACACTAACGTCAAATTATTAAAGCCACGGTCCAAACGGCCGGCCACATGCCAAAAACAAAATCTTAATCTTAATCTTAATCTGCAAAACCAAAATAACGCCGACATGACAGATGAATGAGTGACGGTAGAATGTTTTAATGTTGTAAATACCACAGGCAGGCGGTACCACTGAGTGTGCCAGTAGGGTTCCAATGAGAGCGCTTCGCCATTTAGTTTTTACCCGAACGGGAACATGCGTGTGTGTGTCTGTGTCTGTGTCTGTGTGTATGTGTGTGTGTGTGTGTGTGTCTGTGTGTGTGTGTGTGTGTGTGTGTGTGTGTGTGTGTGTGTGTGTGTGTGTGTGTGTTTGCAGAGCCTGCAGGACACGCCGGTGCTCTGGCCTTTCCTGTCTTAATTAGAAGCTGTAATCAGCCAAGCCTGCAGGGAGACCCCACCTCTCCAAAGGGCGAGGATCCCCCCGCCACCGCCTGCACCACCACCACCACCACCACCACCACCACCCAGACCACCTGTCTGGATGCCATCTGCAACACACTCTCTCTCTCTCTCTCTCTCTCTCTCTCTCCCGCCCTCTCCCCCACTCTCTCCTCCCCCTGCCCTCTCACCACTAACACCCCCCCCCCCCCCACCCATACCCCCAACCTGCACCCTCCCTCCCTCCGACACACACAAACACACAAACACACAAACACCCGAAAGATTGGGTACGGCACCATATCACATGCGTGCGCACACACACACACACACACACACACACACACACACACACACACACACACACACACACACACACACACACACACACACACACACCGCCTCTGATTAAAGAATCTCGTTCGTAATAGTCCGTATCAGGTGCACCGTGTCCACCGAGCGCCACAGTGGGTTCACTTGAAACTATCTGCGACACATCAAGTGTTCCCGCCACACGCTGGCGCCCGGCGGTTCATCGGTTCATTAAACCGACGCGTGCTATTGTCAATGTTCTCCTGGAGACGAGCGGGGGGGGCGGGGGGGGGGGGGGGGGGGGTTATTTATCTTGATATTTCTCCATTGCAGCCGCGGCGTATCCAACACGGATCTCGTCGCAGGCCCCCGCGACACAATGGGGCGCACGGTGCAAACCACAGCGGACATTGGATTAAAAATGTTGCTGCTATTCTGGTTTGCCGAGGGTGGGGGTGGGTTTTTTGTTGCTGTTGTCGTTGTTGCTGTTGTTGTTGTCGTTGTTGTTGTTGTTGTTGTTGTGTTGTATCGGGCATTTACCGGGGGCCCTAAAGGAGGAAATTACACGAAGGAGAATATGGGATGGGGATGATTGCTGCTTCCATAATGTCATTTGTGGGGAAAGATCTGGCGCTCGGCGGACTCCGGCTATCGGCTTTTCTGGGCTTTTTTTTGAAGGAGGAGGAGATAAAGGGGAAATGGCATCCCCCCCCCCCCCATCCTCTTCCCAGCTGTGAGGGATGAAAATAAAAATGTCGAGAGTCGACGGTGGGGTTGGGCCGGGGGGACGGGCAGTGTATGGAGGAAGCTGTGTCAGATTGGAGATAGTGGATATTTTTAGCGGAAGCCTTTTTTTTTCAAACGCGAATTACAGTCGATCAGATCATTCAGGAGCAGAGCAGGGGTGTATGGGGTTTAGGGATCTCTTTCAAGGACTCTGTCGCACACACAGTCAGTTGCCACAATGCCACATCAGTGGCTTTAGTTTGGGGGTCCTCCAAGGACACAGGCGGGTTTGTGGTGAAAAGTCCGGTTTATTGTAGTTGTTTGTCAAATGGTAAACAGAGCAGATGGTAGCATGCATGCTAGCGCTCTCTGAGTGTGTGTGTGCTGGTGGCTGACTTCACCTGTGGTGCACTGATTAGCCAATGCACCACAGGCTTGTAGCCGCCCCCGCCCCAGTCTCTAACTGGGCCAGGTGAGGCCAATTAAGCCAGTCAGCCACCACACACACACACACACACACACACTCCCACAGACTCACTCAGGGGTACCTTCAGCCTGGCCGTGGGAACACTTTTATCCACGACGCTATCCTGCCCTCGCTTGGTTCCTCTGCGCTGCTACCCCAACACATCGTCGTTCACATTTTTAAGTCGACTTTCGCGGCCGGTCGGTGACAAAAAACAACAGTGATTTGCTCAGCACATCCGGAGTAAATCCAATGCAGTGTATTGATGATACAATTGCACCATCAAAGGAGAAAGGGACTTTTTGTGAAGTTGTAAGACACCAATGGGAAACCAATACTGGGTCAATACAAGACTCTCTATCGCGCTTGAACCGCCCTCTCAAATTAAGTTAGCTGCCGCACACCACATTTTCTTATTCTTTTCAGTGTAGAAAACTGCAAACTTCTTCCCCCCCCCCAAAAAAAACTGCATGATGGAAATTGACTCGCAAAAAAAGAGACTTGTGGAGACGGGAACAGAGAGAAGTAGATCAGTCGAACCGAGAGAAACGCTCGGAGGGAAGACATCAATTGCAAAGCAAACAGCCCCAAAATACTCAAAGTCAAAGTGTCCTGTGAAGTTCGACCCAACAGACCTTGGTGTCCTCCTCAGTGATTTGCGTTGTAGTCTGAAATACACACATACAGTACACACACGTACACACACACACACACACACACACAGGCAATTTATATAAACATGGTGTTTGCACTGTATGTAGTCGTGGCAAGATGAGATGAGATATTTTCAGAAATGAATTCTGCCAAAAACATTTGCAGCTTCAAATACGATAAATTGATACTGGCAGTAGCTCAGGAGGGAAGAGCGGTTGTCTGGCAACCAACAGGAAGGTCGCTGGTTCGATCCCCGGGGCTCCGTCTCCTAGCTAAGTGTCGAGGTGTCCCCTGAGCAAGACACCACCTTAACCCTAACTGCTCCTGACGTGTTGGTTGTTACCTTGCATGGTTGACACACCGCCGTCGGTGTATGAATGTGAGGCAATACTGTAAAGCGCTATATAAATGCAATCCATTTACCATTTTGGGAAAAGTATGGTATGTGTGTGTGGATGTAAACACAAATAAATGCAACCAGATTGAGCTTGAGAGTAAGAGACCAATTATTTAAAAAAATAAAAAGTCCATATAAATATACATGTATCTATATTTATTCATTACCGATAAAAATCCATATTTGTGCTTTGCATTGACTGAATTGGATCATTCCCCTCAGAATCAATTCATTGATCCAGATTGATATATGGTCACACGCCCTCTGATTGCCTCATTTATCGCATGTCTCCTCTGGTCCCTTCTCTTCTCCTTCTTCCTTTTCTCCTTTCACTCCTTCCTCTTCTGTGCCAACCTATTAATATGTAAACGTCCGTGTTTAGGCATACGGATGAATACTCGAATACTTGAAAGTTTTACATGATGCGTTACTATTTCAAACGTCGTACTGTGACACAATACACCGAGTCTCTTATCAATGTATCCACTAATTCACGTGTGAGGTGAGTTACGACACTTAAGGATATATTCATGTGCGGTCGTTTTTATTCAAATGTCTCTGAAATGATTCTCACGGTCACGAAGACACATTCCGGTGTCTCATCTTTTTGTCATAATCATTTCATCCATTTTGCAGAATAGGTCAAGTTTGTACGTGTTAAAATGGATTTCACGCCACTTCATCATAGTGGAGATTCTGTGTGTGTGTGTGTGTGTGTGTGTGTTATATAATGTTTCATGAAAGCTTAATGCAAGCTCCAAGAAAACTGAGGATGCGTTAATAACTATCACACATTCATCGGGAGGCTTGCTGCATGCATGACAATGTTTGGTGTGTGTTCACATGAACTGTTATAATATTCCATCTTAAATAATAATTATTACATTGGGTCATTTATGAGTTAGAATGATTATCTTAGAGTGATTATCTGATCGACCCAGCAGCCATTCGTTTAGCTACAGTATGTCTGGAGTGTGGACAATGTGATTTGCAGAAGAGTACATGCAGAGCACAGTACAATGTACTGACTCATTCTAACCGATACCGCTTGACTGTATCTCCGCTTTATAAGTGTGAGAGAAATTCACCACGCGACTGCATCAACACGCACACACACACACACACACACACACACACACACACACACACACACACACACACACACACACACACACACACACACACACACACACACACACACACACACACACACACACACACACGACATCTTCAGCTTTTGGCTCCAAAGCGACGGACAAAATGGCTGTGCGTCCCCCAATGGTTCACTTTAGTGCTTCATGCTCTCATGTTAATGCCCCCGTCTGTCGTCGATTCTAGCGAGGTCTCCGGGACGCAATATCCTCCTATATACCACGGAGCTGAGAGCGGGAAAGGGCCACGTTCCATTTTATGAACGCATGTTTGCATTTTAGTTCATATTTCAATACCCCCGCCCCCCCCCCCCCCCCCCCCGGGATGCTTGCAGGTAGCGAAGGCTGAGGGTAAATCGGCACGCCGACGCAATATTTCTCTCCCTAGTTTAGCATATTTTCTCTGCGATGAAATATGTCGCGTAAACACCATGTGACAGGGCTGATTTCTGCAGTTCTATTACACAATGGGAAATTGGTTTAATGTCCAACCGCTATTTTCAGCCCAGTCCAACCAGACACACACACGCACGCACGCACACACACACACACACACACACACACACAGTACATCCAAGAGCTGCACCAGCTTGAGTTGTGAATTCAAATGTAATAAATATAATGTAATACAGATAATGTTAAATCACATTTTGCTTGACAACGACGACAGCGACCACATGTGTTTAAACCCGTTTATGTTTAGGGGTTGTGTGGAGGTGAGACCCAGGCGCACAGCGACGGAGGAGGCGTAGTTGAGGTACGGGACCAAAGGGCGGCTTAATTAAAAAAAACAAGGGGATTGCTACACAAGATGCCGCATGGAGTACGGGGATCCGGGCAGGGCCCTGCGGGTTGCCTCCAGCTCAGCGGGGAGGTCCGGAATGCACCTGTAGCTTAGGGGAAAGATCTGGCCCCGAGTGGAGCGCCGGCCAGGCTCTTGTAGTGCGGGCGGTGATTGCCGATCAGGGACACGGTGCGGTGATTGGGAATGGGGGATCCGGTCAGCGCCGCTCCACCGTTGCGCCTGCGCCGACGTGCCGGGAACGTCCGACTCCGACAGGTGGGAGGAGCCTGCCGAGAGGACAGGGCCGGCGGGGGGGATGGGGAACGCGAGCGCCCGGCAGCCCGGGGGGGGGGAATTCCGGAGAGAAGGAGCGCCGTATGCCCGGACCACGGCGGCGCGCGGAGGAGCGCGAAGGCCGTGTAGCGGGTGGAGAAAGGGGCGGGCGTGGAGGCGAGGACGGGGCGAGCCGTAACAGTTTAGCTCCATTTGCTCAGCATCTCTGGCGAACGTTTGAAAATAACACTAACGATTTTCAAGAGAGCGGTAGAAGACAATCATAACTCATAGTGACACGTTCATCAATAAGAAATGGTGACGGCCTCCAGATTATAGGAATGACCTTCAGCAATCAATCAATACGCCGAGCACACTGACTTGTGAGTCCTACCTCCCGTGCAACCTGGGGAAACCTGTCACATCTACTGTGTAACTATCTACTGTCAATCTCAAAGTTCACTACAACGTCAGTTTTAATAATACTGTCAGAGTACATTAGGTTCCGTCTCCATAGAAACCTTACAATCGTACATAGTAGAATACAATTGTCCTCTTTTAACCACACATGTGTTTGCTATCAATTGATGGAACAATTGAATCAATGAGGAATTACAGCAGATGGAGCCAGGGCCCTGCGTTGCCAGAGCCCCTCCCCTTCTGTCTAGTAGTAAATGGTAAATGGATTGCATTTATATAGCGATTTTATCCGAATCGCTTTAAAGTTGCCTCACATTCACCCATTCACACACCGACGGCGGTGTCAACCATGCAAGGTAACAACCAACACGTCAGGAGCAGTTAGGGTTAGGTGGTGTGGAGCCCGGGGATTGAACCAGCGACCTTCCTGTTGCCAGACTTGAGTCACTACATTCCCTCCATGTTTTCCCTTTTACAAAAAAAACAAGGGTTGATGCGGGTCGGCTGCAGACGAGAACGAATATAACAGACGACCGAAGAGAGGCTGAACAAATGGATAAACTGGAGATGACATTCATGTCTAATTTGCGGAAAAAAGATTCTATTCTCTCTGTTTGTTTCAAACTGACAGGCTTGCAGTTGCACAACAAAAATAAAGAGACGTCGCCCTGACGACAGCAACTTCTCTTCTTCAGCCGGCGGTGATGAATCGGTCAGCTGTCTTGACCACGGACCATCGGGCCACCAGACTTATCAGCACACATCTGTGTTCCATTGGGTGTTCTGGTTCTATTGGAGTCAGAGACAGGCCGTGTCGTGACTCACCCGGGCACATGTTCTTTTAAATTATATGACTCACACTTTTGCATGTATTTTTACTTCAGGCAATGTGCTGTTCTGTTTGCCGGTGTGCCGGTGTGCCGGTGGGGGTCGGGGGCGTTGGGGTCCTGCTGACGATGCTGACGATAATGCACGCCGGTGCATGACTCGAATGCTCCAAACGCTGATGCATTTCAAAAGGCATTTACAACAACGGCTGATTGTCATTAGGGGGGCGTAGTCAACACACCAGCGTGCATTAAAGACATCTGCATCATGCTGCAGGATTTGTCAGAAAAATGAAATAAATAAAGGCTACTCCAAATCGAAAAATAAATGGAATGCGTATTGCACCAAGCCGGGTTGTCCCGTAGTTTAAATTCATGCACGGATGAAGCCTTATAGGGTGTGACATCTCCCCCACCGACCCACCCGGCGAATCATACCTCACCAGCCCCTCGCAGCGCCCGCCGTGGCTCTGGGCCAACGCTGTGCAGTTGCTTCTCCGCGTGCGGCCTGACCCTCCCTGACTTTCCTTCATGCACAAACTCACACATATTTCAGCCCTCGCCATTCTCTCTCTCTCTCTCTCTCTCTCTCTCTCTCTCTCTCTCTCTCTCTCTCTCTCTCTCTCTCTCTCTCTCTCTCCCCCCTCCCCTCATTTCCCTCCGGGAACCAGCATGAATATAGCCCAAAAGAAGAAAAGTCTGGCATTTTTCATGACAAGGTCGCGCTGGACGGTGTTGTATGTGTATGAGCGCAGCTGCCACACACATCACCGTCCGTCGGCCCTGTTAGAGCCGTTGCTTCAGAAGCGCCCGGGCTGGCATCGTAGGATTCAGAGGGGAGCGTCGCGTCGAGAAGGTCAGGCCGCTGACACCAACGCAGTACAAGATTTACAAGTTACAGTAGGAGACAATTATCAGCTTGAAATTATCTGAGGATAAGAATAGGTTGTTTGTTTTCATGGGCTTAGCACTGGATAAAGTGCTTTTGAATTCATTCATTGGGATCTAATTGTTCTCAGAGTCAATAGGAAGAAAAGCATTTTCCTTGCCACTCGCCATGATCACTTTTTTCTTTAATCCGTAAAAAAATGTTGTTTGTGATATTTCTAAAAACTAATCACACAATTATAACACAATTATAAAAAATAAAAGATGAACACAAAAAAACCCCAATATTGCTCACTGGCTTAAGCCGATGACAATGACGAGTCAAGTTTTGTATCCATACCATATGCAGGCCTTCTCAGAGTCTTTGTCTTACAACCCTGAGACACATGCTAATTCCCTTCTCATTAAAGTTCTGAGTGTCAAGGAATGATCGACATCCCAGGAAGTCACGGCATGTCACCATTAAAGCCATTACACCTGACAAGGACCACTTCCAGGTCACTCCTGCTGTAGACTGGAACCACTCGAACCCCCCCCCCCCCCCCCCCCAAAATGTCACAGGTGCTTCAGACCCGGGGGCCAAACGGGGCACACATGCCCTCTTCCTCTGGTGGAGGCACCAGACATGATTAATGGATCACGGACCCAGCGGACAGTGTGACAGGCCAGGTTGACAGCTGATGACTCGCTTCCTAACCTGTCAGTCCTCGGCAGAAAAGACCCGGTGACACCAGACAAGGGCATAGCGTGTCCAATCCCTCTGGACCGGTGCTAATGCGGGAGCCAAACCAGATTGACACCCCATAACCTGACAGATTGGCACTTTCACTTCCGTTAAGTAGGTAGTTGGGCGAGTCACGGCTCACGGCGCCGCGGTCACTGTTAGCGTTTCGACTCTTTGCCGGCCAAAAAGCAAACATTCTAGTTCCTGTACTTACATTGAGTGGGGCCGCCGCATCAGGGGGGACCGGTGGACCGTCAAGAAAATAGTATAACGCTGATATGACGTTAAGCAGACCTGTGTGTGTGTCTTTACCGGCCCTCTCTGTGTTCCTGTTGTTCACAGGCTCACTGGCCAATCACAACCGAGTACGTTAATGCACGTCAACGTTCTAGAATTATACACAAGTGGTGCGCAGCAGTCGGATGGGCAAGGAGCCGAAAAACGTTGACAGAAAAATCAAGCAGGCATTAGAAGCACAGGCTTTCACACTGTTTGGGCCGCAGCCTCCTCAAGTGACCCCGCAACGATATTTTCGTGGCCAGTGAGTCCAGGAACGCGCACACAGGGCCGCTTAAAACGACGGTCGACCGGCTAAACGTTTGCTTATTTTATTTGGCTTGTTCCAAAATATGTAAAATACCTCGGTATCCATGTTCATATGTAGGCCATGTTCTGTTTTTATCTGAGGAAATCATCATCGTATTTATTTTAGGACTTATTTTGCTATTATTTGTTTTGAGTAAGGAAGAATGGAAGAATTTGTGCTGTTTTTTTCTCAAATAGATAATAAAAGAGGTGAATCTGGAGTGTTTTGTGTGGGGAAATGGTTGCAATAAATGCTGTAGTTTATTAATAATTTACGTATGTAAGACTTCGAAACCCCCAGCCCCAGTAAGTAGCACATGCAATATGCTACTTCGTTTAAGAAGAAAATAATAATAATGAAAATAATAATGATTTAAAGAATGCCACAGCAGGTAACTGGACACTCATCAGGGTATTGCTTATCATTGTTAATATAACTGAGACAGAGAGCGAGAGAGAGAGAGAGAGAGAGAGAGAGAGAGAGGAGAGAGAGAGAGAGAGAGAGAGAGAGAGACTGTATGAGTAGTAGTAGCCCGTGTGTAGAAGCATGCACCTGTACATTAAAAATACATACTTGCAGCGCAGGTGCTATGTTCTCTTTTTACACACAGCATCATTACCATTTCAATAATCCACAGAGTTCAGAAAGTCGATGTCCGTGTTCTCTCTCTCTGTCTATATGTCTCAGTGGCTCTCTCTCTCTCTCTCTCTCTCTCTCTCTCCCTCTCGCTCTCCATCTCCCCGGCATGTCCCTGTGCCTGACAAGTGTGAAATCGTTAATAAATGGAAGAAAGAAGACAACCTCATTTCCATTTGCAGTTCTTGCTAATAAAATAACAGTGTGGGGGGAAGGAGGTTGTTAAGGGGAGCTCTGCTGGAGACGGCCGTCCAGAACGTCTTACTGTAACGTGGATTCATAGCAGTAACATCACGTGATCTCATGTGTTCCCACCACTAAGCTAACCACCTTGTCAAATAACAAAAAAACAAACAAAAAAAACGTAAAACTCCCTGTACAAACCCCAACAAGTGATCCATCCATCCATCCATCCATCCATTCTCGTCCTTATCCGGGGCCGGGTCGCGGTGGCAGCGGGCTAGGCAGGGCCCTCCAGGCTCCTCACACCCTGGGCAACTCCGGAGGAGAGGGTCCAGCCCCTCTCCAAAAGTTTGGTTCCAGAACCGGTGCTGTGCGTGGAGGTGAGCCCAACCATATCTAGTTAGTACCGCTCCACCTCCCGCACCAGCTCCGACTCCTTCCCCGCCAGTGAGGTGACATTCCACGTCCCTAGAACCAGTCAGCGATGCCGGGGATCCGCACGCCCAGGACCCCGCTTTTGCCTCCCGCCCGGTTTACAACGCACCCGAGACCAATGACTCTCCCTGCAGGTGGTGAGCCCACAGGGAGGCTTAATATGCCCAACAAGTCATATTAAGCAATAAACGTTGACCGGGTTTTATTATTTTGGCATTATTACTCGCAATCTCATGGTCCCCACATTAGTGGGAATTGCAGGGAAGTACTAACAGGGATATAAATGGTAAAAAAAAAAGTATGGTAAATAGATTGCATTTATATATCGCTTTTATCCAAAGCGCTTTACAGTATTGCCTCACATTCACCCATTCATACACCTACGCCGGTGCCAACCATGCAAGGTAACAACCAACACGTCAGGAGCAGTTAGGGTTAGGTGGTCGTCTTGCTCAGGGGGACCGGGGATCGAACCAGCAACCTTCCTGTTGCCAGACAACTTGCTCTTACCTCCAGAGCTACTGCCGCCCCCTGAGCTACTGCCGACATGTATTAGAGTATTTTTTTACAACAGGGGGGAAGAATCAGCGGCCATATTCCCCCCCCCAGATTGTCAGAATGCTCTGGGAGAAGTCTCCCGCCGGGTTCCAGGGTTCCAATGCCTCACAGTCATGCGAGGCGACAGCAGAAGTGGGAGCTGAGTAATGGCTGTCCTGCGATGCATTTTGTTGGGGTGTTGTGGGGCATAATTGGTCATGATGCGGCACGAGCTCCTTCGCATTACTCCCGTCTCCCCCCGGCGGTGTTTCTCCCCCCGGCAGCGCAGGCAGGGAACACAGGAAATTACACTCAGGAATTCATCAAGGTTTTTGATTCCTCGACGGAAACGCATCGGAAATATTTCACGGCGCGTCAACCGGAAAAGCCGGGAATTGGAAACGCCGTAGTTACTGACACATTACCAAATTGCAAAACATCCATTCAGCAATTTTCCAAACTATTTCTCTTCCTTTCAGAAGCCATAGACGCAGCCCACTATTGCGTTTTGTCACAGAGGGACGACTTACACTCGAGGAGTCGCTATTTGCTACAAGAGGCAATTGAGGGCTGGGAAATGTAGTTCTTATTTCACTTGTTGACGTCTCTTCACCCACAAAATAACGACTGCTATGCTGCCTGAGTCAGTTCTGCTCATGAAGTCCAAACATGAAATCCAATGTCATAAAATGCGACATTTGGGTGAAATTTAAGTGACTTGATGTCATTTAACCAATTCAAAATGTTTAATACACATAAGTTAATACATATAAATATATATACATAAGTTAATAGTGTCAAAGTTGAAATACGTGTTTGAAAGGTGTGTGAGATATACCTGCTTATGTCAAATGTAACCAGCTTTCCGTGTTATTGTTTTAGAATCAGATTTTTTGTGTGTGCTTAATGCAGCTCAATATTGTCCAGGGTTTCTGGATATATTTGTTCTACTCTTAATTGCTTTCCAATAATGAACTCCTGATGTGTCGCTAAATGTATTACAACCTCGGGATCAACTATGGAGGATCATGATGAGGCTAAATAATATTTTCAACTGACAGCCCTGATGTACATATATTAAAGGATGTACCAAAACACGGCAAACTGTTGTAAAAATGTTTTTCCAGTCGTACAGCAGAGCAACGCTCCCCGACCAAAGAGTCAAACTAAAAGTATCCCCGAGTACTTCCACTTCCTTCCCCGAAACTCCATTAAGGTCCACATTTCCATTCAGAAGACTGCTTCAGATTACTGCTGTCTCGGCTCTGACAATCGAAACGGTTGAGTTGAACCGCATACCAATCATCCCCGCGGAAAAAAAAGAAGACATCACAGATATGCATTCGTCCTCCATTTCCCGTCCTCGCACCGCAGGGGCACTAACCCCATCGCCTCAACTGCATTCACGTGGACCCAAAGTTTCAAAGCCACACTTTGTGTTCTGTGTTTTTTTGTGCTGCGTTTAACAGGGGGGAAAAAAAGTTGCACAGAAAACCCCAAGATATCTCATTATGGACCATTAGCAATGACATCGCCTGGCGCTCCACCTTCTATACGTGCCGAATCACATCCCCCGTCACATCTCATTAGGTCATGTCACCGCGCGCCGTCGTCGTCGGGTACGTCAACTTATCCGGGGAAAAATGGCGGGAAAAAAAAAGCATCTAGTGATGGAGGAAGTGGAAAGGTGATGTGTGCAATCTAGTGAGTCCAATCCGACGGCAACCCAGCCTCTTGAAACTAATCGGGCCGCAGCGCCGCGCACAATTCTTTCGCGGTGGCTTTGTGTTGTGAGTTACACTTACATTTACATTGAGGGCAGTTGGCGGACGCTTTTATCCAAAGCGACTTACAAAGAGTACATTTGTTGAAGGAGAGGCAGCAATATATCGAAGAATAGAGCCGGCTTCAAGCTTTCATAATTGCAAGGCTAATAGAACGAGTTTCATACAGTAATGGCGAGGTTGCCTTCATAATAGCTGGGATAAGAGCCATTCTCAATGCATTACATTACACCAACATCTAAGAACATACAATATGCTAAACAATGCTGAGAACTATTAATAATGCCAAGATGTACAAACACACAAGTTAGTGTTAGGGATTCGCAGAGGAAGGTGATGGGGGGGGCGGGGGGTTATGCAGAGTCCAGGTGAACTCTGAACTCTGTGGGTCTTGAGTCTCCTGGGGAAGCCGGCGAGCGACTCGGCTGTCCTGACGTCAGCCGGGAGCTTGTTCCACCGCTGCGGTGCCAGAACAGAGTTGTGTTGCAACACTGCTTAATTCTTCCATCATCACCGACACCACCACTGCCAGAGTGGCAGTGGTGGTGTCGGTGGGGGGGGGGAGAGGGCGGGGCTTGGCGGTCGGCTGAAAGCGATAAAAAGCAGCAGATGAGATGTGACAGCTGAGTGAGGGCGCAGGGACCCGCTGACGAGGCTGAAGAGTACAAAAAACCAGGAGCTCTCCTGCGCCGCGCCGCGCCGCCTGAACCCCGCGATGCCTCCTTCCTCCGTCTGTCCGTCTCCATTTTACACCATCTACGTCTTATCTATCCTATCTATCCATCCAGTGATCTAATCTAGCCGTACTGTTTCTACACTGCATCGATCTCTCCATCACATAGAGATCTGTCTATAACATAATGCCTTTCCAACACTTTACATAAGACTAAGAGTAATGAGTAAAAAAAATACCATTTAAGTTGCATCTCTCCAGCTACAATCTATCATGTATCCATCTTCCAGCTATAACATATGCACAATATTTTGCATTGCAATGCATCCTGTGTTTTAATTGATTTGCATTGCATTGTCTGCAATTCAATGAATGGCGTTGTGTTATATTGCGTGGAGAATAGAGCAAGTCCATTTAATACGCCGGCATAGCGACAACTCCTCTTAGGTTTGTTTAGCATGTTCAGCCCGTCTCTGGCTGTCCTCCGGTGACCTTGTCAGAGTGAAATGGCCGGAACAGAAGCAAGGCTTTTCCATTAGGCTCAGGAGTTGTCTGTCTGCAGGCTTAAGACCCGGACTGTCCCACTGATGTGAACGGCCGCCGAAAAACTGTTGTTTCATCAATAACTCACGTCAGACGGGGGGCCGCCGCCGCCGGCCTCCAGCGCATCTGATCACACACAGCAAGCTGTCCCGCTCTCAGACTACAAATACAGCCATATGCCACACACACACACACACACACACACACACACACAAGCGTACACACACCCATAGACATGCAGAAATGGCCATATAGATCAATACAGACCAAAAACTGATGTCACGCACACACAAACACACACACACACACGCACACACACACACAGGAAC
>PIJE02001137.1:0-17500 GCA_002895965.2 Coryphaenoides rupestris | reverse complement strand
ACAAAAGACAAAAAATGTGAAATGTACATTTCAGCCGAAGCACACTTAAGACACTTTAGTCCACTTGCTTGCAGATGATTACATCTATAAATGTCATCGCTGACTGTCCTGGGTTGGCTTTTGTTTTACATCGTATTCTGCTCGGCTTGGAGACTATTTCCTCGGAATAATCATTCCTGGGAAATATTCATCGGAATTACGATGCTGGTGTGTGACCCGCGCCATCCATTTGAACAGGCGACTCACAACCAAATATTCAGACGATACATTTGTCACACATTTGAGTTAAATCCAACTTTTTTTTGTATCGCGCAGTTCACACAAAACTGTGTTAAACTGTGCGTGAAAATGTGTAAAACACAATAAAACACAACAAACGACATGGAAATAATGTAAAGCATATTCTGCGACAAGCCATAGAATGAATATACATTAAGCGGGAAACAGCAGGGTAAACAAAAATAAAATGTGTGCTGTTTAATATCTTCCACGTTGACTTAAAATGCATTTAGAGTCAAAATGTGTCAGGCTGCTTGATGTGAACAACTGGTCGTTCCCACATGTTTTATCCCCTCGGTGACGTTGGCTGTCTGCGACCCTCCGGATTATTAACAACACAGCTGCACACGTTTCAGGGGAGTTGAGGGGAGCAGAAGTTTACAGAACAACTGGAATTTCACAATAAGTGTTTACACAAAGCTGAGAAATGAACGCACACACACACACACACACACACACACACACACACCGGTAGCATCTACTTCTTACAGTCACGGTTGCCAAGACATACAAAAAAATGTGAATTGTCTTTCAGCTCCTCCAAACTAAATGTCGTAAACAATTTGGAAATGAAATAACGACAATAAATACGCGAGCAGCGAGGGTTAGGAGAACGCCAACCTCCACGACGCATCGTGCATTCCTGGATAGAAATAAAATAAAACGAGAATCAAAATGAGCTGTTGTGTATTTTCTAATCCCTTCCTTGCAAACTGCGTTCCAAATAGTGGACACTTTTCATGCAGAACAGCCCCATCATGGCGCAGGCTAACTAGAAAAACTAAACGCTCGGAGCGTTTTCCACACTCAGTGCTTTGTAGAGGGCAGACGCCGTTTGCTGCTCTGGACGGAGAGCGGCCGCGGTGCCGAGCCAGTGGGCACCGCGGATAAGTCCATCTGTCTGACACAGACGTGTGGCCTTGGACCCCCGTCGCAGCACGGGTGGATTCCTCCGCGGCGGCAGAGCACGGTGGGAGATTGAGCTATTTAGCCAGGAACCAGGAATAACATTTGCCATTTGACAACCTCACACACACACACACACACACACACGCTGTGTACAAACAACCTTATCATCGGTGAAATCATCGTAGATAACTGTATGTCCTACCAAGATGTGTCGACACACAAAAATGACCTTTGGCTCTTCCTCGTCAGGATATGCTCCATACACGTACAATAGTGCGTTGTGTTCATGGACGACGCCCTTGTTAAACTTGCGTGGATCCAACATTTTGGAACGTTTAAATGGGCAGAGGCTCTTGATTCAATCGTACGACGGTACCTTTAAGCGATACTTTGTTTTCAAAAGTAGAAAGTAAGCGAGGTGTCGTCGGTGATTCAGATTGGCTGCCGTCGTAGCTGTCAGCCGTTAGCATTAGCTATCGCCAGTATGTGTAAGATGCAGTGGGAGTTTTTTAAGGCGCCAAGAAATATCTCCCTCAACGCGTTCACAAGCAAAAACAATGATAACACCTGCCCATCCCCAGAGGCGCGCACGGCATACACTACCTTGCATAATATCACAAATTATGAAGGCAGAATACAATGTCCTTTTCTAGGGCATAAAATATCCCATGGCTGGGATTTAACATAGAATACATTCACCATATACTACTGTGTGACCTATTTCTTGGCACTTATTATTTAGTGAGGGGAAAGAAAGGGAATGGTCAAGTATCTTCAGGTAGGATACAAGTTCGTGGTATTGGACAAAAAAAACTAAAAAGGCATTGCCGTCAAGCTGGTTCCAATATGTCATCGTAATGTGGGACGAGTTCAAACCACAGACACGTGAGCTGGACTCAAGACGGGTCAGCGGCATACTCCATCCCTACGTTACCAGCAGGTCTTCTGATCGGGGCTTACTGGTCCACCCTCGCTCTGGGCTCAAAAAACAAAAGATGATCGAGCCCTTTGACCTTGTGGCCCCTACACTGTGGAACGCCCCTTCCACCGGACTTAAGATCTGCGGTGTCAGCTGACACGTTTAAAAAGCTATTCCGTTGAGAAGGTCCTCTCTCATCCCTCCCCCCGCCCCCTCATGTTCTCCATCAAACCACCTTCAGATTAAAATGGGGGAAGGGAAGCAGAACCTGTTACTGCTGTTGTTGTTGTTATTGATGTTGTTGTTATTGATGTTGTTGTTGTTGTTGTCGTTGTTGTTGAGCTAGCGTTGGCTTATATCACTGAACCACTCACTGAACCTCCCTCAATCTTTCCCCATCATATCCAATCCAGTGGGCCAGCATTGGTGTATTGTATCTATAAATATAGGTGTGTGTACGTGTGTGTGTGTGTGTGTGTGTGTGTGGGGGGGGGGGGGGGGGTGACTGACTCCGACGGTGGAGTCAGTCACCTGGAAGTGACCATCGGTGCAGCAGTAATGCTAGCAGAGCCGGCAATAGCATAGTTGGCAACCTTGCGGCCTCAGGAACGGGGAGATTTTCCGAGACCACCACAGGGCGTCTGGGGGTCCGCCGCAGGAAAACAGAAATCTGTTACATGGACTCCATTTTCTGTCTTCTCGTGACTATTTAAGGGTGTGTCACAATAAAAGAAGCAGATAGAATATCTGAAATATCAGATCAGTTTATTACTAAATATATATATATCGACAAATCAATTGACATACAGCAAGCTACTGTATACATATAAAAACATTCTTATACATTCCAAAATAGGATCCATGTAATAAATTAGGTTATATTGATACTTTAATAATTACTTTAATTTACTTTAATTTCATTTTTATTATTTTTTTTTAAATAAAGAATTGTGGAGGGACTGTACATCACTAGAGACAAAACTTCCTCCACGTCTACACTCTTAACATGTAAACTTGCTCTGTTCTCCAGGCGTCTCATCGTGTTGCGTCTCATCAGGACGCTGAGAACCGGGACTCTCCCCAGCAAACGGTGAGCCAGGTACGAGCCACGGTGTTCGTCAGGTAACACCGAGGACATTCACAAACGAAGGTACGGGGACACAAAAAAATCCAAATCAAGTCAACTTCTGTTGTTGGCAGACCACAGAGGAGGCTATACATCACTCCATATGATTTATTTTTACACTTTGCCGGTTTTCAGTCTTTTCTATTGTCTTGTTAGCGTGATTTTCGAAAAAAGGCTAATCCCCTGGTTTTCCCCGTCTTCAAACCGCTCGAGTTGAAAGCTTCACCCCAGCACAGCCCAGCACAGTCTCTGTATTGCTATTCATTCAGGTTTTCCGCCGCCCTTCCCTCCGCCCTTATCTGTTTAAAGCGGTGATGGCACCCCCTTCATATTGACTGTGCTGGCACCACTGCGCAAGCCAGCAGACAAGGGAGCAAAAGGCTATATTTGTGAAGCAGGTTCATGAAACGGTGACAAATGAAAGTAACAGGAGACAGTGACGGGTAATAGGCCTGGCTGGCGAGCCTCACTTAACGCATTGGAGCGTGTAGCTGATTCTTAACAAAGGGACGGTAAAGGTAGAGACAAGAACAAAGGGGCCTTAGAGAAGGGGAAAGAATCACACTCTGGAAAACAATCCACAACAACATCCTCCCATTTCCACTGGTCAATGTAAAAAAAACCAGTCAATGTAAAAAAACCCAGCAAACTCAACATTGACATGGACAGCAACACGCCGTCTTTCTTACGACCAAGGAACCAAGTTGAGTGTTGGCGCAGTTTGAGTCAACTTAAAGTTTAGTTTAATCTCCCGAAGTAACTTCGATCTCCGGTCTAATCTGTCCAAATGAAGGAAGCGAGGATGGAATCGGGAACGGAGGCGGCCCGTCCGCCGGGAACGTCTCCCGGAATTCCCTTTCTTTTCCGCTGTATGTATCCCACGGCGATACGAATACGAATGCAAAGAAATGTCTCCGAGGGATGACGCGCAAATGAACCGATTCATTTCAGGATGACAAACGAACAAATCAACCCCCCCCCTCCCCCCACCCCTCCCCACTCTCCGAGAATAGCGGAGTGGGTTTGTATGCGAGGGGGAAAACCACTGCACGATACAACCCGGCAACACACCGCCGCCGTTAAACCCAATCAGACCCCCTGTCTTCTAATCCCCCTCCCGAGGGTCCGCCCCCCCACCCCTCCTCCTCTCCCCACCCCTCCCCTCGCTCTCCGCCGCTCCAGCGATCCATTGCTCATTCAGCAGAAGGATCCGTCGGTCCACCATCTCCTCTGGTGCTTGACATTCACAGTGTATCCTCAGAAGACGTTGTGTGTTGTCAGAGGCCACCACCGGTCACGCTCCCTGGCAAATGTACAACTGAGTGAAGGGGAGGCGGCGGCGTGGCGGGGGCCGGCGGGGGGGGGCGGGGGGGGGGTAGAGTTTGGCACGGGTCAGCGGAGGGAGGCAGTGGCGGATTTAAGAAAAGAAAGCATTTGAGAGGATCTTACAATGGACTGCGAGTGTTGATTATGTGCGGGGGGGTTACATAAGGAACGGCTCATTACAATGAACGCCAGTGTGTCGCGTTATTGTGCCCCCCCGGTACCCCCCCCCCGGTGCGCCTCACGGACAACATCGCAGTGTTTTAGCAGACAAAGACGACGGGAATAAGTGAGTCGTTTTACGCCGGTTTGTCTTGTCCGTCTCCTTTGTGGAACGTCTGATTCAATTACATTTAAAGAACTCGGCCCCAAGGTCGCACAGCGCAGTGAAGACATTCGTGAAACGGAACCCCTTCACGCAGAGGCGCCGCTGGAGCGCAGTGTGCAAAAAAGCGCATAGACAACAGCGTGTTAAAAAGTGGTCCGCTCTCGACACTTCGACGCAAAACGTGCTCCGGTGAAGCGAGGATCGGAATATTAACCAGCGTCGCATTGGAAATTGTTACGACGACGACTTCTTTTCGGAATACTTCCAGATACTTTCACATTTTCTCCAAACGGCGGCGAAAAGAGAATCATGAATGCGTGCGCGCCGCCGCTTTGCCGCCGCATCACAACGCGACGCTGACATTTCAAAGATAGGCCTCGCAACCGTGATCCATTCCCCTTCTTCTCGGCGGTGTGGTGGCGGGGAGCAGTGGGGGGGTGGGGCGGGGGGGGCGGGGGGGTTACAGTGAATCACATTCAATATCCAACTCATATTTCTGGAGTTTTTGAGGTCTGTTGTTTGAGATTAGTTCGCCGAAGGAACGTCGGGGTGGCTGGTGGTCTTGAATGATGGGACCCCCAGGAAAGGCGACAAGGCAATAATTTGTCACACTTCCCCCTTTTCAAACATCTGCTCTGCCAGCTGTGACCAATTTGTAGCCATAAATCACATTATAATGCGCGGAACACTGTGTTTAACGCACAAATAATATTATTCGTATTATCGTACAAAGTTCCAACAGCTGGAAGCGTTTCCCTATAGGAACGGCGGGGTTAGCATGACGCACAATTACAATAGATTAGGCGCCGTGCAACACGACGCTAATATTAATTAGAAGCGGACAGGAGCGGATAATCACCAGCTCAGGACGGTCGGGGGGGGCTCCGTTTCACAACCAATTTGATTCGCTGATAATTGCAATTTATCATTCGGAGTCTCGGTAATCGATAGGCCGAGCCAAACCTGTGACGCTGTGTGTAAAGATGGCTCCAGGCGTGTCATTATGATAAATGGCTCAATCAGCCTCATCTTCGGAGACCTTACTCAATGGCTCTCATGTGGATTGAAAGAAAAAAAAAAACCTCCTTGAAGGAGTTTATGGCCAGAACTTTATGTCCTCTCGCTATCAGTTTGACAAATGTATTGTCTCCAGGGTTAGAATCGAGTATTGGGTAAGACTTAAGAGATGCTAACCCGCTTGGCGCCGTAACCACAGATTGTAATCGGCGTGAACGAATAGCATTTGTTCAGCCAACCCTTTTTTTGCGGCGTCTGCTCGAGACTCCATCATAAAGCGATGACAAACAGCCCCTTTTGTTTATTTATCTCGGAGCTAAATCCGGGAGCTCGTTCCAAACTTTGACCGGGTTTTTTTATCCGTGTGCTCCTCCGCCGTTACGGGGGCCACATTTCACCGGATTGAAAACTCTTTTAATTGCCTGTTATACGACCTAAAACCACACACTTCTCTCACACACAAGTCAAACTGTGTGCAAGTGCAACGTTATAAGATAGGTGGTCCTGTGGGTGGATAGATCAACCACCACCCCCCCGCCCCCACACACACACACACACAAAGAGAGCTCTGCAAGCAAATAATCAGCTCAACTCCGCAGCAGTACCCTGGAGCAAGGCATCCGACTGCTTATAGTGCGTCGTCAGTTGTAGACAGCCAGGAATAGAAGGTGGAGGTGATCACGGGGCAGCTCCCAGGTGTGTCCCCACCTGAGGCACGAATAGTACCGAGAACAAATATGCAAACTCAGCCGGAATAAAGGCGGTGGGGGGGGGGGAGGGGGGGGGGGTGTTAGAGTAGGAACAGAGAGGAGAACAAAATGTTCAAGGAGGATTTTCTGTGTTTGCCGGCAGGCGAATTGAAATTGTCAATTATAACGACTTTTCTAAAAACAAAAATGACAAACAACAAATGTTATTCAGATGCTATTCTCGTCTCCCTGCATGATGCCGTTGGATAAACGGCGTGACGTGAGCGCGTGTGCGTGGCTACAGAACACACTGAACCGTTAAAAAAGTATTATCTTATTAGGATAGAGAAAAAAAAAGGTCCGCATATCCTCCAAATCTTATTGGATTGACAGCACCTTCTGAATTGCAACGTGTGGTGTCATCACCCGCTAACAGAGTGTGAATTGCTTTCCCCCCCAAGACTCCGTGGAGGGAGGCAGGGAGGGAGGCAGGGAGGCAGGGAGGGAGGGATGGTGGAGTCTAGTACTTAGCTCTATTTTGGATCCAAGGGGTTAAGTGGATAAACAAGGCACAGTGACAAAAAGGTAATCATCTCGAGCTGATCCAGTAATGAATTCCATCAGACCTCCATGGCCCAGTTAGTGCTCACAGCAGCACAGCCAATCTACCACGAGGCTTTCGTCACCCGCCATTTTTTATTCTCGGGGTTTTTGTTTCGTGAAAAGTTAACCAAATTAAATAACCACCCCCCCCCCAACCCCAACCCCACCCCCCCCCTAAAAAAAAAACTTCATATTTTGTGAAGTGAAATTAAACTCCGCAAATGGAACAACAGGGTGAACATTTCTGATGAAGCGCCTGTGATGTGTGGATTATTTACTACATTAACCGTCATGTCTTGCCGGCTTGTCTCGTCGGCCTCAATTCAATTATGGAGGTGCCACGACATTTTCACCGAAAAGTAAATTATCTGTGTTCCTTTTCCAGAGGCAAAAACCTCGATAGTTTCCCATCGTTGTCTCCGTCGGTTCTCCGTGTTGTGGTTAAATATTCTGAAGCTTGATGGAAATGTGTGCCCACTCTGCAGTCACTGGTGAGGGGGCGAGGCTACAGGAAGTACACTGTTGTAGTTTATCTCTCAAACTTGAACTCAGACATTGTTTGCGAAAATAAGTGACTCTCGTCGTGTGCCCCCTTTAAACAGTGTGCCCACGGCCAATTGGAAACATGGCCCAATGGAAAAGGGGCCGACTGCGTGGGCCCCGGTGTGTTTGCTGCTTGCCGCTTTGTCAAGAACCGCTCGTCCAAACAACGCCGCGCTCAACACTGCACTTCCTTGGGGTCCTCCTGCAATACATCAGCCAGTGCGCGGTGCCCGTTCCGTGCCTGTTTCGAAAAAGGGGCGTCCGATTGTTTGCAGCTTTTCCAAGAACCGCTCATGCAAACAACTTCACACTCGGCACTTCCCGGGGTCCTCAAACAAACAAACAAACAAACAAACAAACACACACAAAACCCACATTATTAACAGCCTCTCACACACACGCACACACACACAACACACACACACACACACACAGGTCCGCCGCGGTCAGGATCACAACATGCACTCTCCTCTCCGCTCTAATGGGCGGCGCGCTCACACACATCCCTCTCACGTGACCCCGCCCACTTCCCGCTGTCACCAATATAAACCTCAAGGTGTGCGCGCGTCAATAATATCGACGCGCCGCGTGGCCGCCGACCGCCACGAGCAGTCTATATTGGATCTTTCTTTGTCAACAGCAACAGCAAGAGTAGAAATAGAACAACCACACGTTCGTCTCGGAACGCAAACGCCGGGAACATCAGTTGATGAATTATGATGATATGGTAGAAATTACACGCCGTGATTGGAAATGCTCCGGAAGGCCTGTTGTTAATATTTTTTAATTAACTTTACCGCAGGGTTTGTTAGTTTTATGCTCGGCACTTCATCCAACGGGGGTGGATTTGTGACGCGATGGATTGGTGGTCACACCTTGAGATGTGGCCGTGGCCGTGGGAACTTTTACTCTTCCTCCTCACAGGGGAGAGGAGACGCGGGAATGAGGAGGTGGAATAAAATGAAGCAGACAAGCGGCATAAAACCAACAACGCCTGAAGTCAACGGACCTCCCCGACCGCTCGGCGCGGAGTCACCATAGCAGGTGGCATCTGAAGAGGCCATGAAAGACCAGAGGGAGACTAGAGAGAGAGAGACAGAGCACAGCCAGAGAGAGAGAGAGAGAGAGAGAGAGAGAGAGAGAGAGAGAGAGAGAGAGAGAGAGAGAGAGCTTAATGAATAACTGGAAGGGGAGAGGGAGACGGAGAGAGAGGGACCAAGAGAGAGAGCATGATGAATAACTGGAAGGGAGGAGAGAGAGAGAGAGAGAGAGAGAGAGAGAGAGAGAGAGAAAAAAGATGGAGAGATGGAGAGAGGTAGGATGAGAGAGAGAGAGAGAGAGAGAGAGAGAGAGAGAGAGAGAGAGAGAGAGAGACGTGCTTCTCTCCCACCACCCCTGTGTGCAGGGAGTGAGATAGATGCAGAGGCATAACACAAACACACACACACACACACACACACACACACACACACACACACCAACACACACACACGCACAGTGAAAACCATGCAAAAGAAATAAGAAATGGTGGGAGAAGTGTATAATAGGAGGACTTACCTGGGAAGATAAGCATAGCAAACAGCCCCGAGAGCGTGAAGAAACACACCGGCTTGTACATCTTCTTCCCAACTGTGTTGCTTTTGGCTCTGTTGTTGTTGTTGTTGTTGTTGTTGTTGTTTATTTTGTATTTGACCCCTGCTTGCTTCTTCTATACCCCCAGGAACAAGCCTTCACACAAAGAGCCGTCTTTGTTACTGTCTCTCTATCTCTCTCTCTCTCTCTCTCTCGCCCTCTCTTCCTCTCCAAATGGCAGGGTTTGGTTTTTCAGTTGAGTTCGATATTTCTTTTCCCCTTCCTTCTGGAGGACGGCTTTTTAAATCCCAGTGTAAGTTGTGGCAGCACACAGGCTGGAGCTGCTGCAGCCAGTTACTCTTTCGCTCAGTGGCTCTGATACGCCAGCGAGCTGTGAGGCTGAGGAGGGAGCTGGGAGAGAGGGGGGGGGGGGGGGGGGGGGGGGGAGAGGAGAGGAGGACCTGCCCCTCGGCCCGCTCCCATTGGCCGAGGAGCGCGTTGCTCCGGCCCCCCCCCCCCCCACCCCACCCCCACACCCACCACCCTCCCTGTGCTCGGCGTCGCGTTGCTTTGAATCTTGAGCGTGGGGATGCTGTTGCTGCCGACTGTCTCCCAACCACACACACAGCTAGAGGATGAGCAAGTGTGGGCAGCGAGGGCCACGCGTGTACGGCGTGTCGTACGATACACTGTAATAACACGCGTGTTGTGAATATGACGTGTGCTCCATCGAGATATGCACATTCGCGCTTTCATGGGTCGTCAAATTATAGCATTTTGTACAGAGAGAGAGAAGTGTGCGTCCAGCGTTAGAAGTCTCTTGAGCGTAAAACGTCGTCGAAACATTTACTCTTGACTTTTATCTCGAAGCACGACGGTCATTATCTCTTTAAGGACGACTGTGTTTGTCGCTATATTGACATGCGTGTAAAATGTCAAGTAGCTGCTGTGAAAAACAGGAATATGTGTTTTTTTTTCCTGCTGACGCCTCACTTCTGTAACCGCATTGGTCTCAAATCCCATAATGATGACTGCGTTCGAGATCTTCGCTGCTTAGGTTGCTTACTATTTTCACTTTCGCTCACCGCAGACCGCTTGGTTCTTCGTTCTTTGTTTTAATCAAGAAAATAAAGAAACTATATGGGAATTGATTCCTGTGTCATGGATTCCAGCTGCCAAATTATTGTTGAGCAACAAAGTAATTCCAGATGTGTAAATGTGGAAAGCACTCGTCAACTGAGGTCTGACATTGTGTGTGAAAAGGCAGGAGGCACAAGGTCTCCCACATGTTAAGTAGTTGCCAGATGTTTCATCTTTCTTTCGCCACAACACTTATTGTACTCAACTTGTGTGGATCAATATCTTGTTCCGTTTCTGTATTTCTATCGCAATCTACAGAAAAATGGTCTTGAGGAACAGCCAGTGTTTGAGTGTTAATGTGGTTTTAATGTATTTTCTATGCCTTAATGATTCTATGGCATTGTGTGTCTTATGAGCGTGTCATGAGTGTGTCTGCAACAGTGGCCGAGGCCTGCTGCTGATGGTCTGTTGTCATCCGATGGTCGTCAGAGGAAACGGAGCATTCTGTGTGTCAAGAATAGTGACTGTTTTGCTATTCCGTGCCATACGAGTCAGTTAACACTTTTGTCCAAAGCCAAGTGAATTAATCGAGGAACAATTAGCTGTCAAGGTTGCAGACACGGGGGGTCGAACCCAGTACCGTTTGGCTGGGGAGTAGAACCGCTATCCCGTCCCTGTTATGCACCAAGTCAGTAAAACATGAATCTCGGATACAGAAGATCGACAATGCGACAGCCGAACTTTTATGCTGGAAACTAGCAAGTGTGAGGGGGGGGGGGGGGGGGATTTCTGCAGCGTTTCGTGTTTTGTAATGAAATATTTGTCTAGACTCTAATTAATAAACTCATTTGACAGATGGAAGTATCAGAAGACTATTTTAACAAATGAATTAGTGAGACGTCCACTCCGATCACGAGTTTATCGCACGTAGCAAAATGGCCGATCCCGATCAGCTGCAACAGTGGAGATATTGCTGTAGAAGAGTCTTGCGATCGGTGCACGCCGCCTTGTTATCGCTGCTTATGCCAGCAGGTCCCACAATCTCTTCTAAAGCGAGAGTAAAGTAGAGTAGTTTGTGTTGCTTTTTTGAACACACAACTGAACACACAAGTTTTCTTCATCAATTCCAGTCGATGGTCAGCCCAGCACGTTTGTTGTAGTTCCGCCGGTCAGGTTGTTTCCAGTTGAGACTACTTCCGTGTGTTTCTAGTTGAGACCAGATCCCTGACCCCAGGAACGTGATCGGTCGAAACTAATCTGAAGTAAAACGAAGCGAAATTCCCCGATCACACAGATTTCAGCCCGTCTGCCATCAGACTGTAGAAACAATGTGATCCGTGAGAATATTAAAATGTAAAATGTGATCCGTGAGACTCCGTCCGACTAGTCCCAACTTCCGGGACACACCAAGCCGTTGAGGTCCACCGGTGGCCACCGACAGCCACCAACGGAAATCGTCTTGGTGTGTCCGGTCCTTAACAAGTTCATCGTGCGCAGCATACAAAAGACAAAAAGAACTGCGTCTGGTAATCATTTATACAAAATGACGAAACATAAGAACTGGGAATTGATTCCTGTGTCATGGATTCCAACAGCCAAATCATTGTTGTGAAACAAAGCAAATTCCAGATGTGTAAATGTGGAAAGCACTCGTCAACTAAGGTCTCCCACATGTTAAGTAGTTGCCAGATGTTTCATCTTTCAATCTCTAATTTGCTTCCTCACCAAACACTTATTATTGTACTCGTGTGAACTTGTGTGATCAATATCTTGTTCCGTTTCTATATTTCTATCGCGATCTACAGAAAATGGTCTTGAGGAACAGCCAGTGCTTGAGTTTTAATGTATTTTCTATGCCTTAATGATTCTGTGGCATTGTGTGTCTTATGAGCGTGTCATGAGTGTGTCTGCAACAGTGGCGGAGGCCGGCTGCTGATGGTCTGTTTCATCCGATGGTCATCAGAGGAGACAGAGCATTCTGTGTGTCAAGAATAGCGACCGTTTTGCTATTCCGTGCCGTACGATTCAGCCAGCAGTCAGTTAACACTTTTATCCAAAGCCAAGTGAATTAATTGAGGAACGGTTCGCTGTCAAGGACGCCCACAGGTTGCAGACATGGGGGGGGGTCGAACCCAGTACCGTTTGGCTGGGGGAGTTGAACCACGACGACAATGCGACGGCCGAACTTTTACGCTGATCTGCGAGACGATTAAAAAACTTAAATAGCGTTTCGAGTCGGAAACCTCACCGTTTCATTTGTACTCACAGATACGAGCGACTAATAAAAATAAAAGCGCGGCGACAGTAAAGAAACAAATCCGAACCATAATAGCACTGAAGCGCCTCACTTTGCACACACACAAACTAAACAGATTTCTCTTGGATCAAGCAGCACTTGAGGGAATTTAGTAAAGCTGTGCGCCGGCTAAAGAGTATAATTACATGCAAAAAATCGCTTGGATGTGCAAATAGCTGGTGAAAGTTTTGTTTGGGGGGCCGCAGCGATTTGTTGTTCTGCTTGCACATTGTGACATTTCAGGTTAACAGTCATAATTGGACCGTATCCTCCAAAGGTTGTTGTTGCTGTTGTTGTATATAACGAGAGAGGGAGAAAAGCATTACAATTTCCAACTGTGGAGACAAGCGTAGAATACCTCAGCGGCCTTCAATTTGCCTTCAATATTGCATAAGCTTGGCAACCTTTTATACAAAAAAATAAAAAAGCTCAATTCAGTAAAAAAATATGCGGCGCTTAATACATCGCTGAACCAAACCTGTGATTAATGTCGCAAGCCGACGAGCCGCACTCGTTCTCCGCCCTGCCGGGGCGTTTGTGTGTTAAAGGTTTGATTCCCACGACCCCCCCGTGAGAAGCCGTTGAGCAGCCGCTCGCCACCGCCGGTTGACCGAGGGGGCTCGTCGTCGATTGATTGACGTCGCCTGCCGCTCGATGAAATCTCCTCGGTGTGTGTGTGTGTGTGTGTTTCTTCGCCAGCCGACAAGTCCGCTTTAACGGTGCGCCGCTTTAAATCAGCACTCAGCCCCGTTAAGATTGGAACTTTCACGTTTCTTCGCTGAATACAAAAAGCTTATTTGTCTGAGGCGAGCCGCCGCTTCATTCTGACTATTTTCTGATGTATTCACTGACAATAGCGCGCGGAGAGAGAGAGAGAGGAGAATATTCCGGGGTGCAGCTCCCTCGCTGTTTGCCCTTGACATGTTTGGTGGGTTCTGAAAAATGGTTGTTTGTCAGCTTTTTGGCACCTTTTTGCGTTCCGCGTCGTGTCGCCGTTCAAACCCGTGGCAGTAATTGACCGGCTTTTTGTTTACTACTCCGTCACGTCTCATTTCGGAAAAAAAAACGCTCGATTTTTGTGTGATTTTAACCGATTGCTGTGGCGTTTTGCGATCCAATACTTCCCTTTTGCTCCGAACCTCACGGCAATGTCATAACACGTCAGCTCACTAGCGCTGAATAGTATTCCTAATGAAACTAAAACTAATACGTGTTCAAATAAAACCCACAGTCTATACCACAGGTCTGTCTTCACAGGTGTTCAGGTTTTTCGTGGCGTAACCTTCCACTGTTACCAGGCCAAGCTGGGTCTCCGTGTTATGCTAAGCAAAGCATCCATTCTGTTTTATGGTCCAAGTGAGAACAACTCTGACAAAGTTCCAGTGTGACAAGTGGTAATTGGCTGGAGGAAGGTGTTCCGATACAGCGGTTCCGGTCGTACGTGTGCACGAAAAAACAGATGTATCTGAAAGGGCACCATGTCAGTTATTGGTGTTGCTCAGGGTATATCTTTAAACATCTCCGTTGGAGATAATGAGCATGTAGTTTCCTTCACGCGGGTTCCCTCTTGACTGTGTGCTTCAAAAATAGACACTGGTGCACTGGTTTTCCCCCCAACAGAACGCTCCTTTGATTTGAAAAACCAAGGGCACACACAAGCGACGTCGCACATCGTATGTTATCATCATCGCCATCGCACATCGTATCAGCCGCACACGTTACGCTCGACACGTTATCATCATCGCCGTCGCACGCCGAGAAATATTCGACTTCACACACACATGGAGCACAAGTCGTGAAACGCTGGTTTGTTTGTTTGTCGGATGTATTTACACATCGAAAAAACAAAAAGATCTAATTAACCTTCCATATTGAACGTTTAAGTACACAATATTTACCAGCGTGTCTCCAATATTTGAGACAAAACAAAGGTAATTAACGGTGGGGGGGGGGGGGGGGGAGTCAGTGCTTTTATTTACCATCCCCACCACCGCGGAGATCTGGACCGCCTACGGGAATACTAACAACGATTTAAAGGACCGCACCCGGGTGTGATTAGCCCATTTCAAGCCAATTCAAAATTGTCACGTGACTACCCTCTCGTGACTACATCACAAGTGGGAAGTGTCCACGCGGGTGCGGTACATGGACACTCCCACTGTGATGTCCACGAGGGGGGTGGTGGTGGTGGGAGTGGTCACATGATGTAATGGCTACTCACACTCACACCTGGTGTTCAAATTGGGGCCCCTCTAATTTCACAAAGCCTGAAGTCGGCTTATTGGCCATTAAAATCCAACGTTGTTGTTGTTTTTGTCGTGATTTCCAGCGTCTCCTTTTTCTTTTCCCGCTCCACACCGGCCGTTACTTTCACCTGCTTCCGCGCGGAGGAGCTGCTAAGTCTTTGCTGAAAACGGGTCCATTCAGTGAAAGTAAAAGCATCACCTGGCCAAAAAAAAAAACCAACGCAAGGGTGATTTAGCAATAAGTGAACTGACTGCCGAGACAGCCGGGAGATACCATCCTATCTGTGTCGGCAGGGGGTCTCCTCGCAGTCTGGCTGTCCTTGAAACACTGCCTTAGGAGAAGCACCTGAGGGTGGACCACTATATTTGGCTCCTCTTCATGCCGATAGGAACACTGTCTGTTTATATCCACCGTATCTTTTTCCCTGAGAGCGTTACCAAAAATGGAAGAGAAATGCTCCACAGGTGCATTCTGGGCCACCGGGTCGCAGAAGTGACGTGACGACCGCAAGGGATGACAAGTCAGGGGAACTTTAAAAGTCCAAATTCCCGTATAAGACCTTAAGACTTGATTTGTATTTGACATCAGATTTCACGGCGCGTCGCCACGGGAAATGTTCAAATGAGCTTTCAAGGCGCAAAGCCGACGAGTGTCTGCGTGACGCACGGGATCGCAAAGGACGGCCCCCCCCTACCCCCCTCACCCCAATACCGGTGGCTGCGGCGGGCCGGACTTCGACTCGGAATGATGAAGGGGAGCGAGGGAGCGTGGGGGGGAAGCCAGGCAGAGCGAGGGGATGATTCACCTCTCATATGTGTGTGTGTGTGTGTGTGACCCGGCGATGACAGCCGCGGCGGTGGTGTGCTGACGACACACGCACACGCACACACACACACACACACACACACACAGAGAGAGCGTCCCTTCCGAGGTTCGGTCGCCATCGACACCGGAGCTGTTAATGGTGTCCAAGAGAGCGTGAATGAATGAATCAGGGAACATAACTTGAATTCACGTTTGGAAAAAAAACCCCAACGGAATGCAACGACCCATTTCATTGGGATTCCTGTGGCTTCTCTGCGCTCCGGTGTCCAGTGTTATGTTCTTATTTTGACAAACTTGGTTGCGAAAGCTTGGACGGTTCTCAGACTGTCCAACTTCCAAATGTTGGATAAAAGCATCCACTCAATCAAATGTGCTTAAAAGGTGCGTACTGAGCACTAATTTCTCTTCAGACACTGTGAGGGCACGTCAGCAATCCAACAACGTAACTGATGTAGGACTCCTAGGTCATCACGATCTTTCCTTTTCTGGCTCATTTCGTTGGACTTCTGAAGTCTTCTGAAGAACTCTTTACACGCCTGCGCTCCCACGTGTGCTCTTGTGTAAATAACAAGGGAGCTCGTTGTAATTGCACACAGCGTTTGTGAGGTTCGGTCGAGAGAAAAAAAAAGAACCTCTAAAACAAACCGTGACCTACTTTCGGCGCGACATGCGAGGGGCTGACATCGACGGGTGTTTCTGTTGTGCAAATGATCGAGGAAGAAAAAAAAAAATACCCCTTCATCCCCTTCCACGCTTTCTTCCCGTGCACGTGATTGATGAGCTGAGTAACTATCACGGCAACCATGGCCAAAAAAACGTGGACTGTGACATCCTTTGAAATATATATAATCAGCCCGTGCCTTTTACTTGTTGGAATTTGCTCCAGGAATAACTCACACTTGACATATCGGAGGAACAACAGAGACGCGGTCCTTCATAGAGACGTTATCACTACAGAAAATACACAACAGCAAAATACTTCAGTCGTTATTAACCAGTCAAAAAAATCCAAGGTTTTAGACGAAGACGCGTTATTTCAGTTAAATTCCGGCTACCTGCGGTACACGCGCTGCGGAGCGGGGTGCGCACTTTAAATCCGAGCGTCTTACATCCGATGTCGGGAAGCTATTCTGGTGGAAAAAAGACAAAGGGACAGATGGCGTGACAATGAGTTTCTCTCTCCGCGGCGTTCCTTTTCAAAACCTGGACGTCTGTAATTAAGTGATACAGACAAGCGGTGGAATCTTTCAGATCCCAGTTTCAAAAGACACGACGTACAGTAAATATAGACCGAGTCAGACAGGTGATGGTGGCTGTGAGTCAGGATCACCATTCACTGCACGGGCGTCTCTCTCCACCAGACGGGGCCTCTACAGCCGGCAGTGATGTGCTGCTGTTTGGACATTGTTGGATTAACAAGACATTACCCCCCCCCCCCCCACACACACACCCTACCCCCCAAAAAAGAAAAAAAAGTTTAAAATGTCACCAGAAGACTGAAATACATGTATTTGGTGGCTGGTTGAGTTCGTGCCTCTTCCTTAACCCGTCGTGTGCTTGGTGATGAAGTGATGGTATACGGTATACATTTTGGGGGGAAAAACACAGTTTATAGTAGATTTTCGCGCTTATGCACATTGTGTTATATTAACATCGGAAGAGAAAATCATTGTTAAACTCCATGGATCACTCCATTGAGTTTGTACGTCGTTGAAAATCCTGGCTTATTAAATAACATGGTCCC
>PIJE02001136.1:112637-167105 GCA_002895965.2 Coryphaenoides rupestris | reverse complement strand
TTTGTGACCTGATATCATGACTCCTTGGGCAAAGAGTGTTGAAGGAATCAAAACTCTGGTGCTTTTTTAACAACTGCGTTGCCTCCAGTTGTTTGCCTTGGCTCTGTGTACATCGTACTGAGCACACTGTCTTTAATTGTCTCGTCAAACTCCGATGGTGAAACAAGTTTGCTTCTCACAAAACAAATCACTCGTTTGACTTATTTGAGGGCATGTACTGTAATTATGTTATCCATCACATGAGATAACCTGTCACTCTTTGAACTCTTTTAATATGTCGGGATGTTTGTCGGTGAGATGCTTTGTCAAGTTGGAGGTGTTGGCTCCCTTCGCCTGCGTAGATTTGAAGCACCGATTACAGACGGGCTTTGACGTGTCCGTGGGCCGTGGGCCATGGCTGTCGGCAACTTAAGCTAAATATTTCCATATTTCGCTCCGTGCGTCCCTTTTGTCCACAAGCTGTGGACGGCTGACAAGACTTGTAGTCCTCGCAGCAGCCATGTTCACTGTGTCCAGGCTGAGCACTGAGGCGAGTGAGGGAGGGCGCTCAGCCTTCAAGCTGCACACACACACACACACACACTGCGCCGCTGTCAAACCCGCACATTGACGCAACTCATCTAATTTCTAAAGTACCGATACTAACTGGATGTGGTATAGTACCGTTTTTAACAGCACCGTATACCGTGCAACTCTATACTGTACTGCACTGTGTTGTACTGTATTATAGTGTATTGTACTATATAATAATATACTGTATTAGTGTATTATAATATTATAGTGTATTCTACTGTATTGTACCGTATTGTAGAATATTGTACTGTACTGCACTGTGTTGTACTGTATTATAGTGTATTGTACTACAGGTATATAATAGTGTATAAGACTGCCCTCAGATGGACCTACTTGTCACCATCGAGGACATCGAAGTCTCCCCTGCAGCCACGGCAAGGAACCTTGGCGTGGTATTGGATGACCAGCTGTCCTGCAACGCCAACATTACCTCTGTGGCCCGATCTTGTAGAATTGCTCTCTACAACATCCGCAAGATCCGGCCCTTCCTCACACGTGAAGCAGCGCAGATCCTGGTCCAAGCGCTCGTTATCACTCGTCTCGACTACTGCAACTCTCTCCTGGCTGGACTCCCCGCCTCAACAATCAAGCCCTTACAACGCATCCAGAACGCAGCAGCACGCCTCGTGTTCAACCTACCTAAATTCTCCCATGTAACCCCCTCTTCCGCAACCTCCACTGGCTCCCGGTAATCGCTCGCATTCGATTCAAGACACTGGTACTGACTTCATGGCTGTCAACGGAACCGCCCCTACCTACCTCCAAAATTAGTCCGACCCTACGCCCCAGCCCGAGCACTCCGCTCGGCAACTTCTGCCAAACGACTGGTACCCGCCTTCACTAAAAACAGCCAACATCGCTCTTCCAAGTCCCAACTCTTCACGGTTCTGGCTCCGCAGTGGTGGAATGAGCTCCCGGCTCATGTCAGAACAGCGAGTCGCTCGCCAGCTTCCGCAAGAGACTCCAAAGACCCACCTGTTCAGAGTTCACCTGGACTCTACATAACCCGCCCTCCTTAACAGAGACTCAAGACCCACCTGTTCAGAGTTCACCTGGACTCTACATAACCCCCCTACCTTAACGAAGAGACCAGACCCACCTGTTCAGAGTATCACCTGTGTCTCTACATTAACCCCCCTCCTTAACAAGAGACTTCAAGACCCACCTGTTCAGAGTTCACCTGGACTCTACATAACCCCCCCCCCCTAGCACTAACTGCGTGTTTATATGTCTTAACACTTATTAATGGCACTTAGCATTGTTGTTAGTTCTCAGATGTTGTATCATGCTTAGAATTGCACGCCTGCCCAGCTACTTATGCAGGCAACTTGGCAATTATGAAACTCGTTCTATTCGTCTCGTAATAGGAATGCTCGAAAACAGCTCTATTCTTATCTTCAGGTACCACAGTGATATATTGCTGCCTCTCCTTCAACAAATGTACTCTTTGTAAGTCGCTTTGGATAAAAGCGTCTGCAAATGCCCTCAATGTAAATGTAATGTAAATGTATTGTATTGTATTATATTGTATAATACTGTGTTGTATTGTAGTATTTTGTAGTGTATTGTAGTATATTGTACTACTACTAATTGTGTTGCCATGGTGAGTGGTAACTTTGGACACCCCACCCATAATTGGGCTCCAACACTGAGAAACACTCAGTAACCATGACAACAGCCACACTCTTCAGCCTCCTTGAATGAACAACCAGGAGCATTCTCATATCCCCGCTCATATGCCCAGTGACTGATGGGATGTTGTGAGGATTGCCATGGAAACGGAACCCAGCAGTACAGCAGATAAAGATGGCAACTCTGAGCGTTTCTTCAGACGAGGCTGTGGCTCGTTGACGGACGAACCTCAGCCTCTCGTTAAAACACACAGAGGTGTGTGTTCCTATAGAGGTGTGGTGTTCCTATAGAGGTGTGGTGTTCGTATAGAGGTGTGTGTTTGCCTAAGAGGTGTGTGTTCGTATAGAGGTGTGTGTTCGTATAGAGGGTGTGTGTTCCTATAGAGGTTGTGTGTTTCGTATAGAGGTGTGGTGTTCCTCATAGAGGTGGTGTGTTCCTATAGAGGTGTGGTGTTCGTATAGAGGTGGTGTGTTCGTATAGAGGTGTGTGTTCCGTATAGAGGTGTGTGTTCCTATAAGTTCCAAGGTGTGTGTTCCCAATAGAGGTGTGTGTTCCGTATAGGAGGTGTGTGTTCTATAGAGGTGTGTGTTCCTATAGAGGTGTGTGTTCCAAATAGAGGCTGTGTGTTCGTATAGAGGTGTGTGTTCCTATAGAGGTGTGTGTTCCTATAGAGGTGTGTGTTCGTATAGAGCGTGTGCTGTTCTCTATAGAGGTGTGTGTCCTATAGCAAAGGTGTTGTTTCGTATAGAGGTTGTGTGTTCGTATAGAGGTGTGTGTTCCTAATTAGAGGTGTGCTGTTCCTATTAGAGGTGTGGGTTCGTATTAGAGGTGTGTGTTCCTATAGAGGTGTGTGCTTCCATATAAGGCTGTTGTGTTCCTATAGAGCGTTGTGTGTTCCGTAATAGAGGTGTGTGTTCCTATAGAGGTGTGTGTTCCTATAGAGGTGTGTGTTCGTATTAGTGTTGTCACGATACCAAAATTATGAGTTCAATACCGATACCTGCCTAAGTATCTCGATACCGATACTGAAACGATACCGCGGTAAAAACCTAAAACATCAGTAAAAGTAGCGGAACAATGGATGACAGAACATGGAACTTAACATAGTTTGATTGATAATTCACTCTTTTGCAGGAATTCAGGTTACTTAGATTGTAACAAACATATTTTGCTTTTGCAGCTACTTTTTGTTAAGTGAACTAAGAGTTAACAGGAATGTGACCTGTTTAAACTTACTAATAATAATAATAATAATAATAATAATAATCTAAATAAATCAATTTAAATATATTTTCACACAGCTGCTGAGCTATATAGCTATTTAAAATGTTTTTACAAAAATAAAGTTTATTCTGTTGCAGCTGCTGAGCTTTATGTTTAAAAATTATTGTAAATAATTAAATCAATGACAGTGTTATTAAAGCTTTTTTTCCTGATGTCCCCTATACTTGAGTTTATGTGATTTCTTTGATAGTTAACGTTATCTTTGTGACCTGATATCATGACTCCTTGGGCAAAGAGTGTTGAAGGAATCAAAACTCTGGTGCTTTTTTAACAACTGCGTTGCCTCCAGTTGTTTGCCTTGGCTCTGTGTACATCGTACTGAGCACACTGTCTTTAATTGTCTCGTCAAACTCCGATGGTGAAACAAGTTTGCTTCTCACAAAATAAATCACTCGTTTGACTTATTTGAGGGCATGTACTGTAATTATGTTATCCATCACATGAGATAACCTGTCACTCTTTGAACTCTTTTAATATGTCGGGATGTTTGTCGGTGAGATGCTTTGTCAAGTTGGAGGTGTTGGCTCCCTTCGCCTGCGTAGATTTGAAGCACCGATTACAGACGGGTTTTGACGTGTCCATGGGCCGTGGGCCGTGGCTGTCGGCAACTTAAGCTAAATATTTCCATATTTCGCTCCGTGCGTCCCTTTTGTCCACAAGCTGTGGACGGCTGACAAGACTTGTAGTCCTCGCAGCAGCCATGTTCACTGTGTCCAGGCTGAGCACTGAGGCGAGTGAGGGAGGGCGCTCAGCCTTCAAGCTGCACACACACACACACACACACTGCGCCGCTGTCAAACCCGCACATTGACGCAACTCATCTAATTTCTAAAGTACCGATACTAACTGGATGTGGTATTGTACCGTTTTTAACAGCAGAGTAGCGCGGTACTTTTCTAGTACCGGTATACCGTGCAACTCTATACTGTACTGCACTGTGTTGTACTGTATTATAGTGTATTGTACTATATAATAATATACTGTATTAGTGTATTATAATATTATAGTGTATTCTACTGTATTGTACCGTATTGTAGAATATTGTACTGTACTGCACTGTGTTGTACTGTATTATAGTGTATTGTACTACAGGTATATAATAGTGTATTGTATTGTATTATATTGTATAATACTGTGTTGTATTGTAGTATTTTGTAGTGTATTGTAGTATATTGTACTACTACTAATTGTGTTGCCATGGTGAGTGGTAACTTTGGACACCCCACCCATAATTGGGCTCCAACACTGAGAAACACTCAGTAACCATGACAACAGCCACACTCTTCAGCCTCCTTGAATGAACAACCAGGAGCATTCTCATATCCCCGCTCATATGCCCAGTGACTGATGGGATGTTGTGAGGATTGCCATGGAAACGGAACCCAGCAGTACAGCAGATAAAGATGGCAACTCTGAGCGTTTCTTCAGACGAGGCTGTGGCTCGTTGACGGACGAACCTCAGCCTCTCGTTAAAACACACAGAGGTGTGTGTTCCTATAGAGGTGTGTGTTCCTATAGAGGTGTGTGTTCGTATAGAGGTGTGTGTTCCTATAGAGGTGTGTGTTCCTATAGAGGTGTGTGTTCGTATAGAGGTGTGTGTTCCTATAGAGGTGTGTGTTCCTATAGAGGTGTGTGTTCGTATAGAGGTGTGTGTTCCTATAGAGGTGTGTGTTCATAGAGGTGTGTGTCTATAGAGGTGTGTGTTCCTATAGAGGTGTGTGTTCCTATAGAGGTGTGTGTTCCTATAGAGGTGTGTGTTCGTATAGAGGTGTGTGTTCCTATAGAGGTGTGTGTTCCTATAGAGGTGTGTGTTCGTATAGAGGTGTGTGTTCCTATAGAGGTGTGTGTTCCTATAGAGGTGTGTGTTCCTATAGAGGTGTGTGTTCGTATAGAGGTGTGTGTTCCTATAGAGGTGTGTGTTCGTATAGAGGTGTGTGTTCCTATAGAGGTGTGTGTTCCTATAGAGGTGTGTGTTCCTATAGAGGTGTGTGTTCGTATAGAGGTGTGTGTTCCTATAGAGGTGTGTGTTCCTATAGAGGTGTGTGTTCCTATAGAGGTGTGTGTTCCTATAGAGGTGTGTGTTCCTATAGAGGTGTGTGTTCGTATAGAGGTGTGTGTTCCTATAGAGGTGTGTGTTCCTATAGAGGTGTGTGTTCGTATAGAGGTGTGTGTTCCTATAGAGGTGTGTGTTCCTATAGAGGTGTGTGTTCCTATAGAGGTGTGTGTTCCTATAGAGGTGTGTGTTCGTATAGAGGTGTGTGTTCCTATAGAGGTGTGTGTTCCTATAGAGGTGTGTGTTCCTATAGAGGTGTGTGTTCCTATAGAGGTGTGTGTTCCTATAGAGGTGTGTGTTCGTATAGAGGTGTGTGTTCCTATAGAGGTGTGTGTTCCTATAGAGGTGTGTGTTCGTATAGAGGTGTGTGTTCCTATAGAGGTGTGTGTTCCTATAGAGGTGTGTGTTCCTATAGAGGTGTGTGTTCGTATAGAGGTGTGTGTTCCTATAGAGGTGTGTGTTCCTATAGAGGTGTGTGTTCCTATAGAGGTGTGTGTTCGTATAGAGGTGTGTGTTCCTATAGAGGTGTGTGTTCCTATAGAGGTGTGTGTTCCTATAGAGGTGTGTGTTCCTATAGAGGTGTGTGTTCGTATAGAGGTGTGTGTTCCTATAGAGGTGTGTGTTCCTATGTTCCTATAGAGGTGTGTGTTCCTATAGAGGTGTGTGTTCCTATAGAGGTGTGTGTTCGTATAGAGGTGTGTGTTCCTATAGAGGTGTGTGTTCCTATAGAGGTGTGTGTTCCTATAGAGGTGTGTGTTCGTATAGAGGTGTGTGTTCCTATAGAGGTGTGTGTTCCTATAGAGGTGTGTGTTCCTATAGAGGTGTGTGTTCCTATAGAGGTGTGTGTTCCTATAGCAGTGTGTGTTCCTATAACCGTCGTATAAAGTCATATGAATTCCGATATGACTGAGGACCCCATATGAAAGCGGCTCAAATGAGAATTGAAAAGATCAGATTCCATGTGACTTGTGTTCACACGGATCTGAGCCACTGTAGCCTGCAGTGTGAGGTCAAAGGGCGCAGGTGAGAGTCACCTGCAGTGTGAGGTCAAAGGGCGCAGGTGAGAGTCACCTGCAGTGTGAGGTCAAAGGGCGCAGGTGAGAGTCACCTGCAGTGTGAGGTCAAAGGGCGCAGGTGAGAGTCACCTGCAGTGTGAGGTCAAAGGGCGCAGGTGAGAGTCACCTGCAGTGTGAGGTCAAAGGGCGCAGGTGAGAGTCACCTGCAGTGTGAGGTCAAAGATCTCTCAGCTCCTCTGAGAGATCTTCTGGACAGCGTGTCAACGATTATCGTTCAGCTGCAGACGACTCGGAGACGAATCGACTTCGACCGTTTCGGTGCCATAATTGCGGGAAAGCCGTTCTGGATGTAGAATCATTTTAAACTAATTACACTTTCAAATGTATCTTGTGTCCCCAGGTGCCTCTTGTTCATCCTGTCATTAGACACAAGTCATGCGGAAAAGATCAACTGACTGCTTGAAATTCACCACAAACTCTACAAGTCTCACTTTTAGTGGCTCTACTTGGCCCGTCGCACCCAGAGCTTCGGATGCACGGCTTAGCATACATGCTATACACGCTATACAATATACACGCTATACATGCTATACATGCTATACATGCTATACATGCTATACACGCTGCGACAGGAACCACCAGATGTGATTGAGGCCCCTGGTGGGGGGGGTTCCTGTTACAGCACCAGACACAGGCGGTCAGGAACTCCTGACCCCCCCCCCCCCCACTCCCCCCCCCCCCTCCCCCCGGGGCCTCAATCAAATTTGGTGGTTCCTGGTTCCTGACAGGAACGCATGCCACTCCCCGGACCTGCTGATGTTAACAAAGTGTGAACGTTAAAGGCGTGCACGTTAAAGGCGTGCACGTTAAAGGCGTGAACGTTAAAGGCGTGAACGTTAAGCATGTGTTTGTCTGTTGTGTTGCTGCCAGTACAGGGTGTACTCTGAAGACGCTGGCAGCAACCCAACAGCCCGGACTGCCGGGAAAACCATGACAAACACATGCTTAACGTGCACGTTAAAGGCGTCCATGTTAAAGGCGTGAACGTTAAAGGCGTGGAACACGTTAAAGGCGTGCACGTTAAAGGCGTGCACGTTAAAGGCGTGAACGTTAAAGGCGTGCACGTTAAAGGCGTGCACGTTAAAGGCGTGAACGTTAAAGGCGTGAACGTTAAAGGCGTGAACGTTAAAGGCGTGCACGTTAAAGGCGTGCACGTTAAAGGCGTGCACGTTAAAGGCGTGCACGTTAAAGGCGTGAACGTTAAAGGCGTGAACGTTAAAGGCGTGAACGTTAAAGGCTTGCACGTTAAGCATGTGTTTTTCTGTTGGGTTGCTGCCAGCGTCTTCAGAGTACTCTGAAGACGCTGGCAGCAACCCAACAGCCCGGACTGCCGGGAAAACCATGACAAACACATGCTTAACGTGCACGTTAAAGGCGTGCACGTTAAAGGCGTGCACGTTAAAGGCGTGCACGTTAAAGGCGTGCACGTTAAAGGCTTGCACGTTAAGCATGTGTTTTTCTGTTGGGTTGCTGCCAGCGTCTTCAGAGTACAGGGTGTACTCTGAAGACGCTGGCAGCAACCCAACAGCCCGGACTGCCGGGAAAACCATGACAAACACATGCTTAACGTGAACGTTAAAGGCGTGCACGTTAAAGGCGTCCATGTTAAAGGCGTCCATGTTAAAGGCGTGCACGTTAAGCATGTGTTTGTCATGGTTTTCCCGGCAGTCCGGGCTGTTGGGTTGCTGCCAGCGTCTTCAGAGTACACCCTGTACTGGCAGCAACACAACAGAATGAGTAACCTGAAGACAGTCTGACGACCACAATGAGCCGCAGAGGAGCCTCAGACCGCTGGAATCTGTCCTCGGGGTCCCAGGGCTGCTGCTGTGCCACGCGGCTGCAGGACTCTGTCACATCTCATTAGGGGGAGTATCTCTGGAGGTCAGGGGGGTAATGCATGGCTCCTGCATCCCGACCACACCACCAGGCAATTAAGGGGCAGAAAACGAGCTGCTAAGGACTGCTAGCACCTCATTAAGATGCTGGGACTGCTAACAAGCAGGAGCAGAGCTGGGAACGTGCGGCAGCCTCCGCCTTGAGAACCCGGTGCCATGTTAGGGGGATTTCCTCCCGGACGCGTTATGCTATAAAATTATATCGGTAGTTTTATTGCAACTGGGATCTGTTTTACGTTGAATTTCCTCCCAAATCATCAAAATTCAAACAGAAACTCTAAATGGAACATCTGTGGACCATAGGGACGGTCGATAAAAATAGATTCTTTTAAAGAGTTCGCTTTCTATGGAAAATAACAACATCACCCAATGTGCATTCTTATCGTTTTCTTATTGTAACTTAAGCTTTGTTTTATAGATTCATATGTTTTGTCATGTCTGTCTGGATAGATGAATATAACAACGAAGTTGCTTCTGATTCTCTTCACTTTTGTATATTTCTGCTACGACATGCCAGATGCCATATTCTTCTTGCCATTTTTGCCATCTTTTTTGCGTACTGTCATCTGGGGCCCGGCCACCAGAGGGGAGGCAGGGGCCACCAGAGAGGAGGCAGGGGCCACCAGAGAGGAGGCAGGGGCCACCAGAGGGGAGGCAGGGGCCACCAGAGAGGAGGCAGGGGCCACCAGAGGGGAGGCAGGGGCCACCAGAGAGGAGGCAGGGGCCACCAGAGAGGAGGCAGGGGCCATCAGAGAGGAGGCAGGGGCCACCAGAGAGGAGGCAGGGGCCACCAGAGAGGAGGCAGGGGCCACCAGAGGGGAGGCAGGGGCCACCAGAGAGGAGGCAGGGGCCACCAGAGAGGAGGCAGGGGCCACCAGAGGGAGGCAGGGGCCACCAGAGGGGAGGCAGGGGCCACCAGAGAGGAGGCAGGGGCCACCAGAGAGGAGGCAGGGGCCACCAGAGAGGAGGCAGGGGCCACCAGAGAGGAGGCAGGGGCCACCAGAGGGGAGGCAGGGGCCACCAGAGAGGAGGCAGGGGCCACCAGAGGGGAGGCAGTGGCCATCAGAGGGACAACATTTCCAGGCACCCCCCCCCCTTCTCAGGCCATTGATTAGCTGGATCAACTGTGAGCCTTCATCAGCCCTGAGGGACCAACATCATCCTCTAATCCCTGTTCACTGAAACTGTGATCCACTCCTAACCACACACACACACACACACACACACACACACACACACACACACACACACACACACACAGACACACACGCTCTCTCACACACCAGGCCAGAGCAGATATTAGCCTAGCAGCACCATCACCAGCAGCAGTAGCACCAGCACCAGCAGCAGCAGCAGCACCATCACCAGCAGCAGCACCATCACCAGCAGCAGCACCAGCAGCAGCAGCAGCAGCAGCAGCAGCAGCAGCACCATCACCAGCAGCAGCAGCAGCACATCACCAGCAGCCAGCAGAGGCAGCACACCATCACAGCAGCAGCAGCAGCACCATCACCAGCAGCACCAGCAGCAGCAGCAGCAGCACCATTAGCACCAGCAGCAGCAGCAGCAGCAGCACCATCACCAGCAGCAGCAGCAGCAGCAGCAGCACCATCACCAGCAGCTAGGCTGTTCATCTGATTATCAGGATGAGGGCCGTTGCCCAGGGGGGGGTTCTGGTTCCTGATGACCCGGCCGGCAGCGAGCCTGTCCTCCCTCAAATTGGATCAACATAGCACCAGACACGGGCGGTCAGGAAATCCTCCTCCCCCCACCCCCCTGTTTCCAGCAACACCCCCCCCCCCCCCCCACCCCCCCCGGGGCCTCAATCACATTCTGTGGTTCCTGTCGCAGCGTCCAGGAGACACGCTGACAGGAACGCTCGCCACTCCCCGGACCTGCTGACGTTAAAAAAGTGTCGCCTGCAGAACACGGCCAGGCAGCTAGGCCAGCTACCCACGCGCCCTGCTAGCCACGCGCCCTGCTAGCCACGCGCCCAGCTAGCCACGCGCCCTGCTAGCCACGCGCCCTGCTAGCCACGCGCCCAGCTAGCCACGCGCCCAGCTAGCCACGCGCCCTGCTAGCCACGCGCCCTGCTAGCCACGCGCCCTGCTAGCCACGCGCCCTGCTAGCCACGCGCCCAGCTAGCCACGCGCCCTGCTAGCCACGCGCCCTGCTAGCCACGCGCCCTGCTAGCCACGCGCCCAGCTAGCCACGCGCCCAGCTAGCCACGCGCCCTGCTAGCCACGCGCCCAGCTAGCCACGCGCCCAGCTAGCCACGCGCCCTGCTAGCCACGCGCCCTGCTAGCCAACGCGCCAGCTAATCCACGCCGCCCTGCTAGCCCCCCTGGGCGCGCCCAGCTAGGCGCGCGCCCTGCTAACGCGCGCCCTGCCTAGCCACGCGCCCAGCTAGCCACGCGCCCAGCTAGCCACGCGCCAGCTAGCCACGCGCCCTGCTAGCCACGCGCCCTGCTAGCCACGCGCCCTGCTAGCCACGCGTCCTGCTAGCCACGCGCCCTGCTAGCCACGGGCTGCTAGCTGGGAGCAGACAGGCTTTACTTGTGATGCATTGCTGACTATAATAGAGCAGCAACGTCGATACCTTAATGCTGTTCCATGGCTAACTCATGTTCATCCGTCCATGGACCACGGGCACAACAACAAGCTAATGAGGGGGCTGCTCGACACACACACACACACACACACACACACACACACACACACACACACACACACACACACACACACACACACACACACCAGCTCTGCTGTGCTTCAACCAGACGAGGAACAGAGACTCACTTGGGCGTGTGGCTGTGGTCCAGGCGGTTCCCCAGCTGGAATTCGTGGGACTTGCTGCGGTGCAGGGCGGTGAAGCCGGGCAGCAGGTGGATCAGCTTCCTGCTGGGAGGGGGCGGAGTCCCGGGGGCCTTCACCTTGTTGCGGCGGCGCATGGGGGGCGTGGCCGGCGGGGTCATGGTGTTCACCACCAGGGGAGTCCGGGGAGGCGTGTGACAAAAGTGCTTCTGGCGGGGCGACGGGGGCAGGGAGCGGTTGCCGCAGTCCAAGGCCGGAAGGAGCCCCAGGATAGGGCTGTCCACCGTCAGCCGGTCGGCGTAGAGCGGCGGGGCCAGCGGGCTGGGGCAGCCCCCTTGCTGGCCATACCTGGACTGCACCTTGGGGCTCTGGGTGAGCTGGAAGCGGCTCCAGGGTCCAGGCTCTGGCTGGCCCACCGGCGTGTTCTCCTTGCCCGACTCAGAGGTGGGCCACTGGATGGACCAGTCCTGCTTGGCCTGGCCGCCTGGCGGGGAAGAACGTATGATGTCATGAAATGTAATGACATCATCCTGCATGAGTTTCAATGTAAGGACATGGTCCTACATGAGGTTCAACGTAAGGACACGGTCCTACATGAGGTTAAATGTAAGGACACGGTCCTACATGAGGTTAAATGTAAGGACACGGTCCTACATGAGGTTAAATGTAAGGACATGGTCCTACATGAGGTTAAATGTAAGGACATGGTCCTACATGAGGGTAATTGTAAGGACACGGTCCTACATGAGGTTAATTGTAAGGACATGGTCCTACATGAGGTTAAATGTAAGGACACGGTCCTACATGAGGTTAAATGTAAGGACACGGTCCTACATGAGGTTAAATGTAAGGACATGGTCCTACATGAGGGTAATTGTAAGGCCACGGTCCTCATGAGGTTAATGTAGGACATGGTCCTACATGAGGGTAATTGTAAGGACACGGTCCTACATGAGTAATGTAAGGACACGGTCCTACATGATGGTAATGTAAGGACATGGTTCTACATGAGGTAATTGTAAGGACACGGTCCTACATGAGGTTAAATGTAAGGACATGGTCCTACATGAGGTTAAATGTAAGGACATGGTCCTACATGAGGTTAAATGTAAGGACATGGTCCTACATGAGGGTAATTGTAAGGACACGGTCCTACATGAGGTTAATTGTAAGGACATGGTCCTACATGAGGTTAAATGTAAGGACACGGTCCTACATGAGGTTAATTGTAAGGACACGGTCCTACATGAGGTTAAATGTAAGGACATGGTCCTACATGAGGGTAATTGTAAGGACACGGTCCTACATGAGGTTAAATGTAAGGACATGGTCCTACATGAGGGTAATTGTAAGGACACGGTCCTACATGAGGTTAAATGTAAGGACATGGTCCTACATGAGGTTAATTGTAAGGACATGGTCCTACATGAGGTTAAATGTAAGGACATGGTCCTACATGAGGTTAAATGTAAGGACACGGTCCTACATGAGGTTAAATGTAAGGACACGGTCCTACATGAGGTTAAATGTAAGGACACGGTCCTACATGAGGTTAAATGTAAGGACACGGTCCTACATGAGGTTAAATGTAAGGACACGGTCCTACATGAGGTTAAATGTAAGGACATGGTCCTACATGGAACCGGTCCTACATGAGGTAAATGTAAGGACATGGTCCTACATGAGGTTAAATGTAAGGACATGGTCCTACATGAGGTTAAATGTAAGGACATGGTCCTACATGAGGTTAAATGTAAGGACATGGTCCTACATGAGGTTAATGTAAGGACACGGTCCTACATGATGTTAAATGTAAGGACACGGTCCTACATGAGGTTAAATGTAAGGACACGGTCTTACATGAGGTTAAATGTAAGGACATGGTCCTACATGACGGTAATTGTAAGGACATGGTCCTACATGAGGTTAATTGTAAGGACACGGTCCTACATGAGGTTAATTGTAAGGACACGGTCCTACATGAGGTTAAATGTAAGGACATGGTCCTACATGAGGTTAAATGTAAGGACATGGTCCTACATGACGGTAATTGTAAGGACATGGTCCTGCGGTTAGGTAGATGACATGGGAATTGATGGCTTCAAAATCCAATTCTTAACAACTTGAATCATTTCCAATTAGTTTCATTTTAGATTTAAATAATCTGTCAGAATAGAAATAGCGATGCAGTGCAGAACACACCATCACCAAGGTGAGTGTTGTAACCACCACCAAGTTTAAACAATGCAGGGTTGCCACGGCGATGCTAAGAAGCTGGGAGCTGTGATCAGGAGAAGAGTGATTTACCTCCATTACTCTGCAGCACATGGTCCAGGTGTTCTGTGGAGAGGAGACACACAGGGCTGCTGATTATTGACCTGCGGAGGACACTCATCGCTGTACCCCTCATTGTCTCTGAAGATGACATCATCATCGCACATCGCCGATGATCGATCAGCGAACAAGAAATACAGAAGGTAGAATTGATCCTGGCTACGACTCGAGGGACGACTGTAAAACGACTCCAAGCGTACAGAGACGATTTCAGAAGGTCCACCACCGCTCAGCGGACGTCTCCTCGCAGCAAATGTCTGCCAGAAGCAACACATTTCTATCCAAGGTTTTTTATCGTGTGTTCCCGGCCTACAGGAGAACCGCCCGAGTCATGAGGATCAACTCTTCCCACCATTTAATACCACTTTAATCCCAGCGACGTCCCAGTCCACAGAATCTGAACCGGAGGGTTCAGACCAGCACACACAGAGACACAAGATGAAGTATTCAGACCCAACTTTCACACAATCCTGACATGACTCTAGCGTTACAATGCGCCCCACTCGATGACGTGTCCTCAGAAGGTGCAGGACTTCCTTCAACGAGGTGATGAGGGCAGAATGTGCATCTTGGTAAGGTCAATGACATTAATGTTGGACACATTTAAACGCTCTTTATTTGCTACTTTTCCTCTGTGGTAGTAATTCCTCCCTGATTAACATTTAGCATTCAGCCTTCGCCAGAGCACCCGAGCACCCTATCACACTCCAGGCAACTCCAGTGGAGTGGGCAGTCTTGTCTACAAAATGTGGTGGAGGATGGAGGGGAGGAAGAGGATGAGGAGGAGGCTAAATCAGGAGTCCTTCATCGGCAGGAATGGCAGCTCTAACAAGCCACTCAGAAATTAGCATGAATACATCAATAACAGATTGGCATGACTGCACATAAATCAGCCCCCCAGACGACCAGCGATGGGCAGCTTCACGTCAGCCGACGACGACACACCAGAGGTTCACAGCGGGCCAGAGGTTGGGGAGAGAAGAAGAACATCAGCTAGCATGTAGAATCACACGCCGCGGGGACATGCTCAGCGTGACACTCGCTTCACAACGTTCCTCCAGAGAAACGGAGAAAGTGGAAGCAGATTCTAAACTGGTTTGACATCAAAGTCCAGGGGAAGGTTTTACATGAGACGCTGGGAGCTCCCAGTAATGAATTGATCGAGTGGCCGTATCTTAGCGACAGCTTCATGAAAATAGAAAAGAAGCATTTGAATGAGTTTTCCTCCCGTGGCTTCGTGCCGGATAACAACACGCTGCCTGCGAGACGGAGGATAAATAATAAGACATAATAAATAGATGTTGTTTTGGTTTTATTCCCTCGAGTTTTCAGTTGGGTCGGCTTGGAACTAACAATCACTTTCTGGGGGCTGCACAACACGGCAAGAAAACAAAGGATTAGACACACCACACACCACACACACCCACCACACACACACACACACACCACACATATCACACAACATATAGTCACCACACACACACCACACACACCATATAGTCACCACACACACACCACACACACCATATAGTCACCATACACACACCACACACACCACACACACACCACACATATCACACAACATATAGTCACCACACACACACCACACACACCATATAGTCACCACACACACACCACACACACCATATAGTCACCACACACACTATACAGTCACCATACACACACCATACACACACCATACACACCATATAGTCACCACACACACACCACACACACCATATAGTCACCATACACACACCACACACACCACACAACACACACATATCACACAACATATAGTCCCCACACACACTATACAGTCACCATACACACACCATACACACACCATACACACCATATAGTCACCACACACACTATACACACACCATACACACACCATACACACCATATAGTCACCACACACACCATACAGTCACCATACACACACCATACACACCATATAGTCACTATACACACACCACACACACCATACACACACCATACACACCATATAGTCACCACACACACCATACAGTCACCATACACACACCATACACACCATATAGTCACTTATACACACACCACACACACCATACACACACCATACACACCATATAGTCACCACACACACCATACAGTCACCATACACACACCACACATATCACACAACATATAGTCACCACACACACACCACACACACCACACATATCACATAACATATAGTCCCCACACACACTATACAGTCACCATACACACACCATACACACCATATAGTCACCACACACACACCATACACACACCATACACACCATATAGTCACCACACACACCATACACACACCATACACACACCATACAGTCACCATACACACCATATAGTCACCATACACACTATACACACACCATACACACCATATAGTCACCACACACACTATACAGTCACCACACACACCATACACACACCATACAGTCACCATACACACCATACACACACCATACACACTATACACACACCATACAGTCACCATACACACACCATACACACTATACACACACCATACAGTCACCACACACACCATACACACTATACACACACCATACAGTCACCACACACACCATACACACACCATACACACACCATATACACACCATACAGTCACCATACACACCATACAGTCACCATACACACTATACACACACCATACAGTCACCATACACACTATACACACACCATACACACACCATACACACTATACACACACCATACAGTCACCATACACACACCATACACACTATACACACACCATACAGTCACCACACACACCATACACACTATACACACACCATACAGTCACCACACACACCATACACACACCATACACACACCATACAGTCACCACACACACCATACACACACCATACACACACCATACAGTCACCATACACACTATACACACACCATACAGTCACCATACACACTATACACACACCATACACACACCATACACACCTATACACACACCATACACACACCATACACACACATACACACCATATAGTCACCATACACACTATACACACACCATACACACACCATACACACCATATAGTCACCATACACACTATACACACACCATACAGTCGCCATACAGTCACCATACAGTCACCATACACACCATATAGTCACCACACACACCATACACACACCATACAGTCACCATACACACTATACACACACCATACACACACCATACACACACCATACACACACCATACAGTCACCACACACACTATACACACACCATACACACACCATACACACACCATACACACCATATAGTCACCACACACACTATACACACACCATACACACCATACAGTCACCACACACACTATACACACACCATACAGTCACCATACAGTCACCATACAGTCACCATACAGTCACCACCAAACAGTCACCAAACAGTCACCACACACCTGCAGCAGAACAACATGGCTGCCTTGGCACAGGATGCTCCTTTGCAGTGAGTTCTGCAGCTCTTCCTCTGCTTGGCTCAGGAGGGGGTGTGGCCAACGAGGGGTGTGGCTCAGTAGGGGGTGTGGCTCAGTAGGAGGGTGTCTCGTCCTGGGACCTGAGACCTGGGTGATTAGTCCAATCATGAGGCCATGACTGGACTAAATCATCCAGGTCCCGGATCAATGCTGAGGCAAATGCCACGTTGGCGGGGTTTGGTTCGGTTTGGCGCCGACGTCAACAGGATGTGGTTAAAGGTCATGGGGGGGGGCTTCTGTTCAATGCCGGCTCGCGCTGTGTGGCGGCGTTCTGCTGTACGGGCCGCAGAACTCCACGTTAACGTTTAGCTAATTAGCCAAAAGGCCTGATAAGGTGTTCGCGGCCACCCAGGGTTCTTTCAAGATGTCTGCTGGGGTTCGCGCAATGCTTCTCCTCCACATCGTCCCTTCCTCTGTGGTGCCTTCATGTCTCTCTCTCTCTCTGCTCTCTCTCTCTCTCTCTCTCTCTCTCTCTCTCTCTCTCTCTCCCACTCTCTCTCTCTCTCCCACTCTCTCTCTCTCTCTCTCTCTCCCGATAGCATTTGAAGCCAATTAGCCAGGAGGGTAAGAAATGCGATGTCTCAGGGACGCTCCTTTTAACTCTCAGAGAGAAGAGAAGACAGTGTGTGTGTGTGTGTGTGTCGTGCCTGAACAACACTACAGCCGACCGAGAGCCAGTGACGGACGTACGCTGCAGCGTGAAGGGCCTCACACTGCAGCCTGGCTCTGCAGCCTCAGCCTCGCTCTGCAGCCTCAGCCTGGCTCTGCAGCCTCAGCCTCGCTCTGCAGCCTCAGCCTGGCTCTGCAGCCTCAGCCTCGCTCTGCAGCCTCAGCTTCGCTCTGCAGCCTCAGCTTCGCTCTGCAGCCTTAGCCTCAATCTGCAGCCTCAGCCTCGCTCTGCAGCCTCAGCCTCGTTCTGCAGCCTCAGCCTCGTTCTGCAGCCTCAGCCTCGTTCTGCAGCCTCAGCTTCGCTCTGCAGCCTTAGCCTCAATCTGCAGCCTCAGCCTCGCTCTGCAGCCTCAGCCTCGTTCTGCAGCCTCAGCCTCGTTCTGCAGCCTCAGCCTCGTTCTGCAGCCTCAGCCTCGTTCTGCAGCCTCAGCCTCGTTCTGCAGCCTCAGCCTCGTTCTGCAGCCTCCAGACTATGAGTCACTCTGGGCAGCAGCAGCAGCAGCAGCAGATTAATTGTGTGAATCTCCTCATCAGCACCCAACTGTATTACTCACACCAGCTGCTGCTCACACACAGCAGCCAGCACACCATGGCCACGCCCCCACCTCAGGGAGAGGGGGGGGGAGGACCACGCCCCCACCTCAGAGAGAGACAGGGGGGGGGGGGGGGGGGGGGAGAGAGGGGGAGAGAGAGAGAGAGGGAGAGAGAGAGAGAGGGACTCCTAACTCCTAACTCCTAAATAGCTCTGAGGACAGCAACAGGGGGTGGGGGAGGGGGTGCGGTGGGAAACATGCACACACGTGACCACCCCAGCCCCAACACACACACACACACACACACACACACACACACACACACACACACACACACACACACACACACACACACACACACTAGACTAAACTAGAGAAGTCTGTCCATGCATCCAGCGATGTTGCAGCAGGTTAGGACACACATCACTAACACACATGTTGCCATGTTGGTAAAATGTTCCCCCCCCTTCATACAGACCCCAGGAGAGACAGAGAGATGGAGAGAGAGAGAGAGAGAGAGAGAGATATGGGGAGAGTGGTGGAGATGGAGAGAGATGGAGAGAGAGAGAGCGAGAGAGAGACAGAGAGAGAGAGAGAGATGGAGAGAGAAAGAGATGGAGAGAGAGAGAGAGACAGAGAGAGAGAGAGAGACGTGTTGTATAGAACAATGGAATGGAGATTGGACAACACACACACACACCAATGTCCAAGTCCTCCCCCATGAGGGGGAGACAGAGGTGCTGTCCCCCGAGGCTCCTCCCATCGCCAGCCCCTCCCCTAGCAAAGCCCACCACCACTTCCCAGCTCCCAGCATGCATCAGAGTGACCCAGCTGGACTGGGTCATGGGCAGGTGAAACAGACACCTCAGGGGACAGCTGTCTGTCTCTCTGTCCGCTGCCTACCCCCCCGATCAAATCAATGAGACAGACAGACGGGTAGCGTCCCGTCTCGGGGACCCCCAGGGTCAGGGTCCTTTTAGAGAGGAGATGTTAAACCAGTTGATGAGGCTCTAATAATGTTAAATGTCTGTCCATTCTTCTCGTAAGCGCAATTTATCATTCAGTTTTAAAGAATTAACTCTGGTTAGTAAAGTGCGGGCTATAAAGTCAGGACATTTAGCTTCATTAGTGTGAGACAGTTTATTAAAGCTGCTCGACGGCCGGAGCTTTACTGCCCCCTTCTGGTGACACTGGGAACTACGCGGTTGAAAGAGCTGAAGTCAGCGCAGGGTTTCTGTCGCCACCTTGGGTCTCAGGGATGCGTCACCTCATTGTCTTCTTGTCTCATATTAGTTCAATAAATACACGATTTATGAAAGCAAAGCATGGGAAATGAAAGCAAAATGTAATTATTGCTTTGTGACATATCGGCCATCCGCAAAAGAAAAGGATGATGGTTGTTAAACTATACACACACACATTTCACAATGATGTGTCTCATTAAAAAAAATTTGATACAGGGATTAAATAATTATTCCAATGCCATTAACAAAGACATTAATCATTAATATTACACGGTTCTACAGTCACTGCGCTCAACTGCGCTCTCTGGCGGCCGTTCGTTGCAAGTACAACGTGGCTGCACTGCATGGGACAATTCCGGATAGACGGGCGACATTGCCTATCGCATTGGAATGACAAGAATCCATCTTAACAGCCCTCAACCCTCCAACCCATACAGGAGCTCTTGGAAACACATTAAATACTACAGTGATCCAGTTCAGCTGTTTTAACTGTAGTTATTAACTGTTAGTGTTGCCTTCCCTATAGAACCTAAACCATCATAAATCACAAAACAAGTAATAAAAACAACACCAGACAACTACGACGAAAAACATAGGTCCAAACACTTCTAATAATGGTGATTCATTTTGTGGATTGGTGTGCGTGGGTGGTGTGTGTCGTGTGTGTGTAGTCCGTGTGTTGTTGTTGTCCTACCTGTCTGCTGGTCTATCCTCAGGCAGGCCAGCGAGGCGTTGAGCCGAGCCACCTCCTCCTCGTTGGCACCAAACTTCTGCAGCACCCCCCACACCTGGCCCTCGTCCAGGTGGAGCAGACCCTCCAGGGTCACCTGACCTGGAGCCATCTCCTGGAGAACACACACACACACACACACACACACACACACACAGACAGACAGACAGACAGACAGACAGACAGACACGCAGACACACACACACACACACACACACACACACACACACACAGACACACACACACACACACATGCAGACACACACACACACACACACACACACACACACACACACACACACACAGCAGACACACACACACACACACACACACACACACACACACACACACACACACACACACACATGCGCATACACAGTTTAACAATGTAAAACATTTGAGAAAGTACAATCAAATTTGTTTAATCAATCGATATGTTGTAGTGTAGTACAGGAGGTGTGTAATAAAATGTAGTGTAGGTGTAGTATCACTAGTATTCTAGGTGTGTCAGGTGTAGTATTCCAGGTGTGTCAGGTGTAGTATAACTAGTATTCCAGGTGTGTCAGGTGTAGTATTACAGGTGTGTCAGGTGTAGTATCACTAGTATTCCAGGTGTGTCAGGTGTAGTATTACAGGTGTGTCAGGTGTAGTATTACAGGTGTGTCAGGTGTAGTATAACTAGTATTCCAGGTGTGTCAGGTGTAGTATTACAGGTGTGTCAGGTGTAGTATTACAGGTGTGTCAGGTGTAGTATTACAGGTGTGTCAGGTGTAGTATCACTAGTATTCCAGGTGTGTCAGGTGTAGTATTACAGGTGTGTCAGGTGTAGTATCACTAGTATTCCAGGTGTGTCAGGTGTAGTATTCCAGGTGTGTCAGGTGTAGTATTCCAGGTGTGTCAGGTGTAGTATTACAGGTGTGTCAGGTGTAGTATTCCAGGTGTGTCAGGTGTAGTATCACTAGTATTCCAGGTGTGTCAGGTGTAGTATTCCAGGTGTGTCAGGTGTAGTATTACAGGTGTGTCAGGTGTAGTATTCCAGGTGTGTCAGGTGTAGTATCACTAGTATTCCAGGTGTGTCAGGTGTAGTATTACAGGTGTGTCAGGTGTAGTATAACTAGTATTCCAGGTGTGTCAGGTGTAGTATTACAGGTGTGTCAGGTGTAGTATTACAGGTGTGTCAGGTGTAGTATTACAGGTGTGTCAGGTGTAGTATAACTAGTATTCCAGGTGTGTCAGGTGTAGTATTCCAGGTGTGTCAGGTGTAGTATTACAGGTGTGTCAGGTGTAGTATTCCAGGTGTGTCAGGTGTAGTATAACTAGTATTCCAGGTGTGTCAGGTGTAGTATTACAGGTGTGTCAGGTGTAGTATAACTAGTATTCCAGGTGTGTCAGGTGTAGTATTACAGGTGTGTCAGGTGTAGTATTCCAGGTGTGTCAGGTGTAGTATAACTAGTATTCCAGGTGTGTCAGGTGTAGTATTACAGGTGTGTCAGGTGTAGTATTACAGGTGTGTCAGGTGTAGTATAACTAGTATTCCAGGTGTGTCAGGTGTAGTATTACAGGTGTGTCAGGTGTAGTATAACTAGTATTCCAGGTGTGTCAGGTGTAGTATTACAGGTGTGTCAGGTGTAGTATAACTAGTATTCCAGGTGTGTCAGGTGTAGTATTACAGGTGTGTCAGGTGTAGTATTACAGGTGTGTCAGGTGTAGTATTACAGGTGTGTCAGGTGTAGTATAACTAGTATTCCAGGTGTGTCAGGTGTAGTATTCCAGGTGTGTCAGGTGTAGTATTACAGGTGTGTCAGGTGTAGTATTCCAGGTGTGTCAGGTGTAGTATAACTAGTATTCCAGGTGTGTCAGGTGTAGTATTACAGGTGTGTCAGGTGTAGTATTACAGGTGTGTCAGGTGTAGTATCACTAGTATTCCAGGTGTGTCAGGTGTAGTATTGCAGGTGTGTCAGGTGTAGTATTACAGGTGTGTCAGGTGTAGTATTACAGGTGTGTCAGGTGTAGTATTACAGGTGTGTCAGGTGTAGTATAACTAGTATTCCAGGTGTGTCAGGTGTAGTATTACAGGTGTGTCAGGTGTAGTATTACAGGTGTGTCAGGTGTAGTATAACTAGTATTCCAGGTGTGTCAGGTGTAGTATTACAGGTGTGTCAGGTGTAGTATAACTAGTATTCCAGGTGTGTCAGGTGTAGTATTACAGGTGTGTCAGGTGTAGTATTACAGGTGTGTCAGGTGTAGTATTACAGGTGTGTCAGGTGTAGTATTACAGGTGTGTCAGGTGTAGTATTACAGGTGTGTCAGGTGTAGTATCACTAGTATTCCAGGTGTGTCAGGTGTAGTATTACAGGTTGTGTCAGGTGTCAGTATATACTAGTATTACAGGTGTGTCAGGTGTAGTATTACAGGTGTGTCAGGTGTAGTATTGCAGGTGTGTCAGGTGTAGTATTACAGGTGTGTCAGGTGTAGTATTACAGTGTGTCAGGTGTAGTATCACTAGTATTCCAGGTGTGTCAGGTGTAGTATTACAGGTGTGTCAGGTGTAGTATAACTAGTATTCCAGGTGTGTCAGGTGTAGTATTCCAGGTGTGTCAGGTGTAGTATTCCAGGTGTGTCAGGTGTAGTATTCCAGGTGTGTCAGGTGTAGTATAACTAGTATTACAGGTGTGTCAGGTGTAGTATTCCAGGTGTGTCAGGTGTAGTATTCCAGGTGTGTCAGGTGTAGTATAACTAGTATTCCAGGTGTGTCAGGTGTAGTATTACAGGTGTGTCAGGTGTAGTATAACTAGTATTCCAGGTGTGTCAGGTGTAGTATAACTAGTATTCCAGGTGTGTCAGGTGTAGTATTCCAGGTGTGTCAGGTGTAGTATTCCAGGTGTGTCAGGTGTAGTATTCCAGGTGTGTCAGGTGTAGTATCACTAGTATTCCAGGTGTGTCAGGTGTAGTATTCCAGGTGTGTCAGGTGTAGTATTCCAGGTGTGTCAGGTGTAGTATCACTAGTATTCCAGGTGTGTCAGGTGTAGTATTCCAGGTGTGTCAGGTGTAGTATCACTAGTATTCCAGGTGTGTCAGGTGTAGTATTCCAGGTGTGTCAGGTGTAGTATAACTAGTATTCCAGGTGTGTCAGGTGTAGTATTACAGGTGTGTCAGGTGTAGTATCACTAGTATTCCAGGTTTGTCAGGTAGGTGTGTCAGGTGTAGTATCACTAGTATTCCAGGTGTGTCAGGTGTAGTATTTCAGGTGTCAGGTGTAGTATTCCAGGTGTGTTAGGTGTAGTGTTCCAGGTGTGTCAGGTGAGGGGGCGTGGCCTCACCTGGGTGATCTCCTGGCGGATGTTGACGATGCGTAGCCAGTGTGTGAGGCGCGGGAAGCCATCCAGCTCGGCGCTGCGCTCCTCTGAGGCCACTTTACTCTTACAGGACAGCTGGCGGCTGAAGTACTTCACCAGCTTCCCCTGGAGAACAACAATACTATAATATAGTACACAATATAGTATATAATATAGTATACAAGATAGTGCACAAGATAGTATATAATATAGTCTATAATATAGTACATAACAGTATATAATATAGTATATAATATAGAAAATAATATTGTAAATAATATAGTATATAATATAATATATAATATAGTACACAATATAGTATATAATATAGTATACAAGATAGTGCACAAGATAGTATATAATATAGTCTATAATATAGTATACAAGATAGTATATCATATAGTATATAATATAGTATAAAATATAGTGTACAAGATAGTATATGATATAGTCTATAATATAGTATACAATATAGTACACAATATAGTGTATAATATGTTAGCTAGCGCTGTAGGCCGGGACACAACGCAACACAGTTAAACATTATAATAATTAATAATATAGGATATAATATAGTACATAACAGTATATAATATAGTACATAACAGTATATAATATAGTATATAATATAGAAAATAATATTGTAAATAATATAGTATATAATATAATATATAATATAGTACACAATATAGTACATAATATAGTCAATAATATAGTACATAACAGTATATATACAGTATATAATATAGAAAATAATATTGTAAATAATATAGTATATAATATAATATATAATATAGTACACAATATAGTACATAATATAGTCAATAATATAGTACATAACAGTATATAATATAGAAAATAATATTGTAAATAATATAGTATATAATATAGTATATAATATAGTACATAACAGTAAATAATATAGTATATAATATAGAAAATAATATTGTAAATAATATAGTATATAATATAATATATAATATAGTACACAATATAGTACATAATATAGTCAATAATATAGTACATAACAGTATATCATATAGTATATAATATAGTATATAATAGAGAAGAAATAGTAATTAATATAGTATAAAATAATATAGTAAATAATAATATAGCTCCCCCTGGAGACATGACAATAATATAGTATATAATATAGTATATGATATAGTATATGATATAGTATATAATAATATAGTATATAATATAGTATATGATATAGTATATAATAATATAGTATATATATAATATAGTATATGATATAGTATATAATAATATAGTATATAATATAGTATATGATATAGTATATAATAATATAGTATATAATATAGTATATGATATAGTATATGATATAGTATATAATAATATAGTATATAATATAGTATATGATATAGTATATAATAATATAGTATATAATATAGTATATGATATAGTATATGATATAGTATATAATAATATAGTATATAATATAGTATATGATATAGTATATAATAATATAGTATATAATAATATAGTATATAATATAGTATATGATATAGTATATAATAATAATATAGTATATAATATAGTATATGATATAGTATATAATAATATAGTATATAATATAGTATATGATATAGTATATAATATAGTATATGATATAGTATATAATAATAATATAGTATATAATATAGTATATGATATAGTATATAATAATATAGTATATAATATAGTATATAATATAGTATATGATATAGTATATAATAATATAGTATATGATATAGTATATGATATAGTATATAATAATATAGTATATAATATAGTATATGATATAGTATATAATATAGTATATGATATAGTATATAATAATAATATAGTATATAATATAGTATATGATATAGTATATAATAATATAGTATATAATATAGTATATGATATAGTATATATAGTATAATAATATAGTATATAATATAGTATATAATAGTATATGATATAGTATATAATAATATAGTATATAATATAGTATATGATATAGTATATAATAATATAGTATATAATATAGTATATGATATAGTATATAATAATAATATAGTATATAATATAGTATATAATATAGTATATGATATAGTATATAATAATATAGTATATAATATAGTATATGATATAGTATATAATAATATAGTATATAATATAGTATATGATATAGTATATAATAATAATATAGTATATAATATAGTATATAATAATATAGTATATAATATAGTATATGATATAGTATATAATAATATAGTATATAATAATATAGTATATAATATAGTATATGATATAGTATATAATAATATAGTATATAATATAGTATATGATATAGTATATGATATAGTATATAATATAGTATATGATATAGTATATAATAATAATATAGTATATAATATAGTATATAATATAGTATATGATATAGTATATGATAAGTAGCTGGGAGTGCTATATGACTGTGAGGTGGTGGTCTGGGGTGGGCTCTCAGATGTCTCTCAGATGTTCATGAGTCTACTAACCAGGAGGAACATCCTGGAAGATGTCGCCCTGGAACAAGACTACATCTCTACAACTTGTACTCCTTCTACAGGGTTTAGCTGGAGTTGTTTGACTGTTATGCTGACACACTAGACATCCCTCCATCCAATGGGAGACGGGGGAGACAGGGAGAGAACTGGGGGGGTAGGGTAGGGTGGGGTGAGGTGAGGTATGATGGGGTTGGTGAGGTGAGGCGGGGTGAGGTATGATAGGGTGGGGTAGGGTGAGGTGGGGTGAGGCATGATAGGGTGGGGTAGGGTGAGGTGGGGTGAATATAGTATATGATATAGTATATAATAATAATATAGTATATAATATAGTATATGATATAGTATATAATAATATAGTATATAATAATATAGTATATAATATAGTATATGATATAGTATATAATAATATAGTATATAATATAGTATATGATATAGTATATAATATAGTATATAATATAGTATATATAATAATATAGTATATAATAGTATATGATATATATAATAATATAGTATATAATATAGTATATAATATAGTATATGATATAGTATATAATAATATAGTATATAATATAGTATATGATATAGTATATAATAATATAGTATATAATATAGTATATGATATAGTATATAATAATATAGTATATGATATAGTATATATAATAATATAGTATATAATATAGTATATGATATAGTATATAATATAGTATATGATATAGTATATATAGTATATAATATAGTATAATATAGTATATAGTATAATAATATAGTATATGATATAGTATATAATATAGTATATAATATAGTATAATAGTATAGTATAATATAGTATATATATAGTATATAATAATAATATAGTATATAATATAGTATAGATAGTAATATATAATATAGTATATAATATAGTATATGATATAGTAATAATATAGTATAATATAGTATATAATAATATAGTATATAATAATATAGTATATAATATAGTATATGATATAGTATATAATAATATAGTATATGATATAGTATATGATATAGTATATAATAATATAGTATATAATATAGTATATGATATAGTATATAATAATAATATAGTATATAATATAGTATATAATATAGTATATGATATAGTATATAATATAGTATATGATATAGTATATGATATAGTATATAATAATATAGTATATAATATAGTATATGATATAGTATATAATAATATAGTATATAATATAGTATATAATATAGTATATGATATAGTATATAATAATATAGTATATAATAATATAGTATATAATATAGTATATGATATAGTATATGATATAGTATATAATAATATAGTATATAATATAGTATATGATATAGTATATAATAATATAGTATATAATATAGTATATGATATAGTATATAATAATATAGTATATATATAATATAGTATATGATATAGTATATGATAAGTAGCTGGGAGTGCTATATGACTGTGAGGTGGTGGTCTGGGGTGGGCTCTCAGATGTCTCTCAGATGTTCATGAGTCTACTAACCAGGAGGAACATCCTGGAAGATGTCGCCCTGGAACAAGACTACATCTCTACAACTTGTACTCCTTCTACAGGGTTTAGCTGGAGTTGTTTGACTGTTATGCTGACACACTAGACANTATATTATATATATAGTATATGATATAGTATATATAATAATATAGTATATAATATAGTATATAGATATAGTATATATATAATATAGTATATAATAATAGTATATAATATAGTATATGATATAGTATATAATAATATAGTATATATATAGTATATATATAGTATATAATAATATAGTATATAATATAGTATATAATAGTATATAATATAGTATATGATATAGTATATAATATAGTATATAATATAGTATATAATATAGTATATAGATATAGTATATAATAATATAGTATATATATATATATATAATATAGTATATATATATAGTATATAATATAGTATATTAATATAGTATATGATATAGTATATAATAATAATATAGTATATAATATAGTATATGATATAGTATATAATATAGTATATGATATATATATTAATAATATAGTATATAATATAGTATATGATATAGTATATTAATATAGTATATGATATAGTATATATGATATGATATAGTAGTATATGGAGTATAGTAGATAATAATATAAGTATATGATATAGTATCATGAAGTATAGGTATTATAATATAGTATATGTATAGGTATATGATAGATATGATAAGTATAGTAATAATATAGTATTGATAAGTATAATATATGAGTTATATAGTATATGATATAGTATATAATAATAGTAATATGATATATATATAATAATAATATAGTATATAATATAGTATATAATATAGTATATGATATAGTATATGATAAGTAGCTGGGAGTGCTATATGACTGTGAGGTGGTGGTCTGGGGTGGGCTCTCAGATGTCTCTCAGATGTTCATGAGTCTACTAACCAGGAGGAACACCTGGAAGATGTCGCCCTGGAACAAGACTACAATCTCTACAACTTGTACTCCTTCTACAGGGTTTAGCTGGAGTTGTTTGACTGTTATGCTGACACACTAGACATCCCTCCATCCAATGGGAGACGGGGGAGACAGGGAGAGAACTGGGGGGGGGCGGGGGGTGAGGTGAGGTATGATGGGGTTGGTGAGGTGAGGCGGGGTGAGGTATGATAGGTGGGGTAGGGTGACGGTGGGTGAGGCATGATAGGGTGGGGTAGGGTGAGGTGGGGTGAGGTGAGGTATGATAGGGTGGGGTAGTGTGAGGTGGGGTGAGGTGAGGTGAGGTGAGGTATGATAGGGTGGGGTAGGGTGAGGCGGGGTGAGGTGAGGTGGGGTGAGATGAGGTATGATAGGGTGGGGTAGGGTGAGGTGGGGTGAGGTGAGGTGAGGCGGGGTGAGGCGGGGTGAGGCGGGGTGAGGTGAGGCAGGGTGATGTGAGGTGAGGCGGGGTGAGGTGAGGTATGATAGGGTGGGGTAGGGTGAGGCGGGGTGAGGTGGGGTGGAGATGAGGTATGATAGGGTAGGGTAGGGTGAGGTGGGGTGAGGCGGGGTGAGGTGGGGGAGATGAGGTATGATTAGGGTGGGGTAGGGGTGAGGTGGGGTGAGGTGAGGTGAGGCGGGGTGAGGCGGGGTGAGGTGAGGCAGGGTGATGTGAGGTGAGGCGGGGTGAGGTGAGGTATGATAGGGTGGGGTAGGGTGAGGTGGGGTGAGGTGAGGTATGATAGGGTGGGGTAGTGTGAGGTGGGGTGAGGTGAGGTGAGGTGAGGTATGATAGGGTGGGGTAGGGTGAGGCGGGGTGAGGTGAGGTGGGGTGAGGTGAGGTATGATAGGGTAGGGTAGGGTGAGGTGAGGTATGATGGGGTTGGTGAGGTGAGGCGGGGTGAGGTATGATAGGGTGGGGTAGGGTGAGGTGGGGTGAGGCATGATAGGGTGGGGTAGGGTGAGGTGGGGTGAGGTGAGGTATGATAGGGTGGGGTAGTGTGAGGTGGGGTGAGGTGAGGTGAGGTGAGGTATGATAGGGTGGGGTAGGGTGAGGTGGGGTGAGGTGAGGTATGATAGGGTGGGGTAGTGTGAGGTGGGGTGAGGTGAGGTGAGGGTGAGGTATGATAGGGTGGGGTAGGGTGAGGCGGGGTGAGGTGAGGTGGGGTGAGGTGAGGTATGATAGGGTAGGGTAGGGTGAGGTGAGGTGAGGTGAGGTGAGGCAGGGTGATGTGAGGTGAGGCAGGGTGAGGTGAGGTATGATAGGGTGGGGTAGGGTGAGGTGGGGTGAGGTGAGGTATGATAGGGTGGGGTAGTGTGAGGTGGGGTGAGGTGAGGTGAGGTGAGGTATGATAGGGTGGGGTAGGGTGAGGCGGGGTGAGGTGAGGTGAGGCGGGGTGAGGCGGGGTGAGGTGAGGCAGGGTGATGTGAGGTGAGGCGGGGTGAGGTGAGGTATGATAGGGTGGGGTAGGGTGAGGTGGGGTGAGGTGAGGTGAGGTGAGGCGGGGTGAGGTGAGGTGAGGCGGGGTGAGGTGAGGTATGATAGGGTGGGGTAGGGTGAGGTGAGGTTAGGTGAGGTGAGGCGGGGTGAGGTGAGGTGAGGCGGGGTGAGGTGAGGTGAGGCGGGGTAAGGTGAGGTATGATAGGGTGGGGTAGGGTGAGGTGGGGTGAGGTGAGGCGGGGTGAGGCGGGGTGAGGTGAGGCGGGGTGAGGTGAGGTGAGGCGGGGTGAGGTGAGGTATGATAGGGTAGGGTAGGGTGAGGTGAGGTGGGGTGAGGTGAGGTGAGGTGGGGTGAGGTGAGGTGAGGTGAGGTGAGGTGAGGCGGGGTGAGGTGAGGCGGGGTGAGGTGAGGCGGGGTGAGGTGAGGCGGGGTGAGGTGAAGTATGATAAGGTAGGGTGAGGTGAGGTGGGGTGAGGTGAGGTGAGGTGAGGTGAGGTGGGGTGAGGTGAGGTGAGGTGGGGTGAGGTGAGGTGAGGTGAAGTATGATAGGGTGGGGTAGGGTGAGGTGAGGTGAGGTGAGGTGGGGTGAGGTGAGGTGAGGTGAAGTATGATAGGGTGGGGTAGGGTGAGGTGGAGTGACCAGGGAGGTGTCATTACTGATGTTGGGTGGAGAGAGAGTTCCAGAGGGTGGGGGCCGTGGGTACAGGGTGTGGGCGGGCGGTCCAGTGCTGCTGGGTACCCCGGACAGTACTCTGTCGTCTCCACGGGTGGGAGCGATGGTGTGGATGAGGAAGGTATGGATGAGGGTCTCTGCTGCAGAGTCAGACATGTTCTGGAGATGGAGGGAAGCAGATTCTGTGATGAGTTGATGTTGGACTAGAATGAGAGGGTGGAGTTGAGGGTGACACCCAGGGGGGAGTTGAGGGTGACACCCAGGGGGGAGTTGAGGGTGACACCCAGGGGGAGTTGAGGGTGACACCCAGGGGGAGTCGAGGGTGACACCAAGCTAGTGGGCTTCAGGCAGAGACAGTACATATTCTAATTCAATTAAGAAACCTGAATCTAAAAAATTTCGACAGTGAGGAACTGACTTAGTATGAATCCGACACAAATATGACAAATAGAAATGCATCTGTAAGTGTGGGTTTTAAGAAGTGATTTAAAAGATGCCATCTAGTCTGCCAGCCTTATCTGATCTTAAAATATTAAAACACTTATTGGGTCATTGCTAGCTTATGAGCAGCATCAAGTCCAAGCCACAGATCTCACACACACACTCACAACATGCTGCAGCTCATGTTGTCCAGTGCCGGTGATGTGGCAAAAGGGGAAAGACCCAAACGCAGGCAGCAGAGTAAAATTAAATGATTTTTAATACAACAAATCTAATAACACCGAGAACTAAAAGCTGGCCAAGGAAAACTAAACGTACCATCGCTGGACCAGAACACAAACACACCAAATCAAGAGACAACAAAGTGACAGGGAACACAGGACTGGGGCAGGCACAAATAAGGAGACACTAACGACACAATTGGAGACAGGTGCAGACAATCAAGGGCGGGGGAAACAACACAACTCAAGAACATGCAAACTACATGAAACAATAACCGACAGATCAACTAAGACACAGGGTGGAGCGGACACACCAAAACAATAACTAAAAGAATACAAATTAGAAAGCACAGGGGAACACACCAGGAAGGAGATAAACTATGACAGGTGGGGGCAGAGACTGAACACACGGACACGTGGTAAATAATACTGATTAAGTCCAGCAGAGTGTGCAAAATCCCCAAAACATAAATTGCACTTGAGGGGGACAGAGACAGAGTAAATGTTATGTGAGGCATCTGAACACATGAGCATGGATTCAGCAGGATACACACACAGTGACACAAGGTTCCAGAGCATTGTTAATAGTTAAGGTTAAGACTATATGCAACCAGTCACTAGGTCCAACTGTTTTACACATTTACAAACTACAAAGAACTACGACAGATTTGGTTTTGAGCGTTTAATTCACTGTTGTTTCTGCTACGAGTCATGTTTGTACCATGTGGAGTACTGCGTGGAGTACTGCGTGGAGTACTGCGTTGCCCTACAGTATAAAGTAACCATGCATGTCCCTCACCTCATTTAAATAGAATGTTTTTATTTTTCATTAAAAAGGATTTGTTTCATCCAGCATTTGCTCCTGCTCTCTATTTGTATTCATTATGTGTCTATCTATAGTATACTGCACATATATATTTTCTAAATACTGGAAAAGAGATGGAATCTTGGAAACATGAGGAACATAAGATTCATGAAGATAAATATTGTTTACTCTACTTAGTTTGCATCATGTTGTCTGTTATGTTGTCTGCCATGTTTGTTATTACACTGACACACAGACTGTGGCTATATAGTGTGTGTGTGTGTGTGTGTGTGTGTGTGGTGTGTGGTGTGTGTGTGTGTGTGTGTGTGTGTGTGTGTGTGGTGTGTGTGTGTGTGTGTGGTGTGTGTGTGTGTGTGTGTGTGTGTGTGTGTGTGTGTGGTGTGTGTGTGTGTGTGTGGTGTGTGTGTGGTGTGGTGTGTGTGTGTGTGTGGTGTGTGTGTGTGTGTGTGTGTGTGTGTGGTGTGTGTGTGTGTGGTGTGTGTGTGTGTGGTGTGTGTGTGTGTGTGTGTGCGTATCTGTGTGTGTGTTGTATGGTGAGCAGGTGAATCTCTGGTCTGTCCTGTCTGTCCTACTGGACGGGTCTCCTCAGATCCTGGACCACTCGGGTCCTGTCTGTGCTGAAGGTCCTCAGAGCAGCTCAGGGTTACTGGGGGGGGGGGGGGTGCTGTCCAGGGTCCTGAAGCAGTGCAGCTCTCAGCATCCGACCAAGATGTACTCAGAAGCTACTGGAACACTTGCTTATAAGAGACACTGGCCACCACTCTTATACTAATAGTGATACTACTGCTACACTACTATTATACTACTACTACTACTACTACTACTACTACTACTACTGCAGTTTATCTTAATAACAGCAAATGTTTTGAATGACACACAATAAATAATAGGACAAGAAAAAAAGAGAAAGAGCTTCAAGGGAAGCAGAAGTCATCGGTGAAACTCCTCTCCTCAGCACACAGACGGCGGTTCACTCTCCTAAGACCCTTGGTTGTGTTTCAGCCCACTGAGCAGAGAGGCACAAAGGTTGGTTCTCATTTAACTAGACTACTTATCCCTTCACAGTAGGGAAGGCTAGACTAGACCAGAGGTTCAAGGAAGGCCCAACCCGGTCCCAACCAGACCAGGTCTGTGGTTGGGACCTCACTATAGGAGGTCTTGCCTCATGGGCCCCGGCTGGGAGCCACTGGACCGGACCGGACGTTCCTCACAGGCTTCCTTCAAATGTGACGTCAACACGTTGTGCACCTCAGTGTTCCAGCTTCACAACGTGCACATCGCACAACCTCATAAAGAAAGAAAGTCACATTTCCATTGAGGAACTGATACTCTGGTCTCGAACCCACGACCCCACTGATGACTAAAGCTAAATCCAAGCTCTTGAAACTAACAGTTCACATGTTAACTCCTGAAACTAACAGTTCACAAGTTAACTCCTGAAACTAACAGTTCACAAGTTAACTCCTGAAACTAACAGCTTACAAGTTAACTCCTGAAACTAACAGCTCACAAGTTAACTCCTGAAACTAACAGCTCACAAGTTAACTCCCGAAACTAACAGCTCACAAGTTAAATCCTGAAACTAACAGTTAACTGATAGGTTGATTACAGCTCCACTACTATACGGTATGATGGCCTTATATACAATATTATAGGAAAAGGCCTACTCTAGTATACATGTAGGACTACTAAACACTAAACAAGTATGCATGTGAGCGTACTATTACTGTAATATATATATAATATATACAGTATGAACACCTCGTATAATATGCATGGAAGCTTACCATAAAATGTTACAGGGATACTATATACAGATGGAGGGCTATACTAGCCTTTACTGTATACTAAACAAGTATCTATGTGAGCATAGTACTCAATATTATACATATAGGCCAACTGTAGTGCACTCAAAGCCGAAAATATAGTTTGCATTTATACAATATACAATATATCTATACAATATTATAAATATCGGCCAACTATCTATAGGCTACATATGTGTGTGTGTGTGTGTGTGTGTGTGTGTGTGTGTGTGTGTTTCATTTTCATATCACAACTATACGACAGAATACCGTGGTGGGCAATTACGTAAGGAATACACTGTCGGCCAACGCACAACAATATATTACGGATTTGAGCAGCTATAATCTACAATCTATAATCTATAATATATAATGTATCATCTATCATCTATAATCGATGCCTCTGCAGAACGGGCCATAACACTCAGGCCCATCCTGCAGGATCTGTCGCTGATGTTCACTGTCAACACCGGGAGGCCTGTGGAGCCTCACGGATAGAGAGCTGAGTGACGGAGGCTCTCCTCCCGACACCTGCAGCACCACCTCCACCAGGTCCACCTCCACCAGGTCCACCTCCACCAGGTCCACCACCACCAGGTCCACCACCAGCACCTTCACCAGGTCCACCTCCACCAGGTCCACCACCTCCACCAGGTCCACCTCCACCAGGTCCACCACCTCCACCAGGTCCACCACCAGCACCTTCCACCAGGTCCACCACCACCACCACCACCTCCACCAGCACCTCCACCACCACCAGCACCTCCACCAGCACCTCCACCACCAGGTCCACCACCACCACCACCAGCACCTCCACCACCAGCACCTCCACCACCAGCACCACCACCAGCACCTCCACCAGGTCCACCACCAGCACCTCCACCACCACCACCAGCACCTCAACCAGCACCTCCACCACCACCACCACACCACCACCACCTAAACCAGCACCTCCACCACCACCACCAGCACCTCCACCACCCAGCACCTCCACCAGCACCTCCACCACCACCAGGTCCACCACCACCACCACCACCACCAGAACCTCCACCACCAGCACCTCCACCAGGTCCACCACCACCACCAGCACCTCCACCACCACCACCAGCACCTCCACCACCACAACCAGAACCTCCACCACCAGCATCTCCACCAGCACCTCCACCACCAGCAACTCTACCACCACCAGCACCTCCACCAGCACCTCCACCACCAGCACCTCCACCAGGTCCACTACCACCACCAGCACCTCCACCACCAGCACCTCCACCAGGTCCACCACCACCACCAGCACCTCCACCACCAGCACCTCCACCAGGTCGTCCACCACCACCACCAGCACATCCACCAGGACCTCCACCACCACCAGCACCTCCACCAGGTCCACCAGCACCACCACCACCACCACCTCCACCAGGTCCACCAGCACCACCTCCACCACCACCACCACCACCAGCACCAGCACCAGCACCACCTCCACCACCAGCACCTCCACCAGGTCCACCACCTCCACCACCACCACCAGCACCGCGGCGGGCTGCTGCTGCTGCGTCGGACCCGAGGCTGATTTATCACTCCGCACTGAACAACCCCGCACCACGCACAACCCACGGCGTGTATTCCTCCGCTACGTCCCCGCCGTGCAAACGCAAAGCACCGCAGGAGGACACGTCGCACACTGCAGCTTTACCTCCAGCGTCCGGATCTCCTGCTGGGTCAGGTCGTTGGATGTGGCACACTTGGTCCGTAAGCCCTCCAGACTGGAGAGGCTGATGTCGATCATGTTCTGCACCAACTCGCACTGCTGCAGGGCGCTCTGCACCGTGAGGAGGAGCTGCTGCTGCTGCTGCTTCTCCTCGCTGCCGGCCCCCAGCACCTCCTCCTCCTCCTCATCCATAGCTCTGCAGGTCCCCAGCACCACCTCCTCCTCCTCATCCATAGCTCTGCAGGTCCCCAGCACCACCTCCTCCTCCTCATCCATAGCTCTGCCGGTCCCCAGCACCACCACCTCCTCCTCATCCATAGCTCTGCCGGTCCCCAGCACCACCTCCTCCTCCTCATCCATATCCCTGCCGGTCCCCAGCACCACCTCCTCCTCCTCATCCATAGCTCTGCCGGTCCCCAGCACCACCTCCTCCTCCTCATCCATAGCTCTGCGGGGGTTCGTTTGCACTTGAAATGTGTTTTATAAAGCCAACGTGGAGAGAGCCACGGAATAAAGCGAGCCGCCAGGCGCCATGAACGGAGCCGTGATCAGTCTAGAGAGGAGGGAGGAGGAGGAGGAGGAGGCGACTCCATTGCAGCACCTCCTGGTCCCTGCAGCAGGTCCATCAAGAGGTCTCGGAGGAGACTAGACCAGGGGGGAGAGGTCCAGCGCCAGGACTCCAGTGTGAACACGGCTCGCCTCGGCCTCAGCCTCCATGGAGCGTCGTGGACGTGGGGGAGAAAAATAAATAAATAATTAATTAATTAATTAAATAAATAAGATAAATAAGATAAATAAATAAATAAATATATAAATAAGGATAAGATGGAAAAAATGAAAGAGTTCAGTGTGTCATTTTAAAGGCTATGTGTGATGAAGGGCTCCAGCAGCATCAGCATCAGCATCCCTGCACAGCGACGACCTGACTCCTGTCAATCAAATCCACGGCAACAGCATCGCGTCACCCGCCGCGACGCGCAGCTCTCGCGATACACCGAACATCAGCACCGCGAGGCGCCGATCTCGCGAGATCTCCAAACTCTCTCCAGCCTTTTGTATTAAATAATGAGGCCTGTCTAACAACACACACACACACACACTCACACACACACACACACACACACACACTCACACACACACACACACACACACAACAATAATACACAAACAAACAAATGTCTCTTGTGAATGTATAGCCTGGATTCATACACATAAGTGCTGTCCTATATGCTTAGCCAAAAGTTTTTGCTGCAATTATAGTCTATTGTGTCACACAAGGGGCTATAATACAGTATTAATAATGATGTGTTTAGTAGGAAGTAGGAAGACAGTGATGTGATCCTGGCCTGTCTTCTCCTATAAGGATATTGTTATCACTTAACAATGAGAATAGACTCACAGCCACTCCATGAAACATTATGAACATTATTTGTATTATTATTATTATTATTATTATTATTATATACTTTAGGTGAATTAGGCCTCTGCCTTTTTCACCAACTGTTGGATTCCAGATATTTTCTTGTGTTTTCTTGTGTTTTCAGCTTGTCGGCCCATAAGGTTCAGAATATGATTGAGAGCAGAATCACAACTTAGCTCAACTTTGTGCACCCATGTAACTTGTTCAGCACTTTGTCAACCATAGTTGTTTAAAATGTGCTATATAAATAAAACTGACTTGACTTGACTTGACAACAATATTCTCCACTGTTTTTGTTATTCTGCATTCATGTTGTTGTTTTTTTGCATAATTGTTTGATTGTATATTTTTTTCTTTTTGTTGTTGTTGTTGTTTTTTAACATTTGAATGTTATGTTGTATTTGTGTTTCATCACAATAAAATACTTTCCTTTTTTCGGATACAGCAGCCGTTCATGCACCAAGGGGTGGTTTGCCCAGAAGAAGCAAACGTGATAAGTGAATTAATAAGTGAAGTGAATCAATAAGTGAATTAATAAGTGAATCAATAAGTGAATCAATAAGTGAATTAATAAGTGAATTAATAAGTGCAGAAATGAAAGTAAGAATAAAATAATAAACACATACACATGAGCGTACCATTATAGCCCCGCCCACCGCATCAACAGCACGGATCTGATTGGCTGAGCTGGCGGGGGACGCGGTGACGTCGCACGCACGCACAGCACAGCGCGCCAAACGTCTCCAGAACCAGAGCGAGCGCGAGGCCGTCGGCGCTTTCATCTCTTCTCTTATAAAACAGCGCGAAGCGGCGATGATGTCGAGCAGCAAAGACCCTCCGAAGACCAGGAACCTGCCCTGGTGAGGGTCCTCTAGGACTCTGGTCCTCTAGGACTCTGGTCCTCTAGTCCTCTAGTCCTCTAGTCCTCTAGTCCTCTAGTACTCTGGTCCTCTAGTTCTCTGGTCCTCTAGGACTCTGGTCCATACACAATATTTATTTAGTTCTCATCAGGTTCATAATCTCCTGTTTGAATGTTTTGTTGAAGGGTTGAGAAGTACCGACCGCAGACTCTGGACGACCTCATCTCTCACCAGGATATTTTAAGTACCAGTAAGTCCTGATGTTGTTGTCCTTTTATATATTTCTATATACGACATGTTGCTGAAGAGGTTTCTCTAAGTGTTGCCTCTGGGTCTGCAGTCCGGAGGTTCATCACGGAGGACAGGCTGCCCCACCTCCTGTTCTACGGGCCGCCCGGAACCGGCAAGACCTCCACCATCCTGGCATGCGCCAGACAGCTGTACAAGGACAAGGAGTTCAGCTCCATGGTGCTGGAGGTACAGCAGACACCACCCCACACCTTGACATGTTAACATCTGAACTACTGACATGTTAACATCTGAACTACTGACATGTTAACATCTGAACTACTGACATGTTAACATCTGAACTACTGACATGTTAACATCTGAACTACTGACATGTTAACATCTGAACTACTGACATGTTAACATCTGAACTACTGACATGTTAACATCTGAACTACTGACATGTTAACATCTGAACTACTGACAGTAAAATCTGACTACTGACATGTTAACCATCTGAACTACTGACATGTTAACATCTGAACTACTGACATGTTAACATCTGAACTACTGACATGTTAACATCTGAACTACTGACATGTTAACATCTGAACTACTGACATGTTGACATCTGAACTACTGACATGTTGACATCTGAACTACTGACATGTTGACATCTGAACTACTGACATGTTGACATCTGAACTACTGACATGTTAACATCTGAACTACTGACATGTTAACATCTGAACTACTGACATGTTAACATCTGAACTACTGACATGTTGACATCTGAACTACTGACATGTTGACATCTGAACTACTGACATGTTAACATCTGAACTACTGACATGTTAACATCTGAACTATTGACATGTTGACATCAGAACTGTTGACACGTTAACATCTGAACTGTTGACACGTTAACATCTGAACTGTTGACACGTTAACATCTGAACTACTGACACGTTAACATCTGAACTACTGACATGTTGACATCTGAACTACTGACATGTTGACATCAGAACTGTTGACACGTTAACATCTGAACTACTGACATGTTAACATCTGAACTACTGACATGTTGACATCTGAACTGTTGACATGTTCTGATGTTATGACATTGTGGTGATCTGTAGCTGAACGCGTCTGATGACCGAGGCATTGACGTGGTGAGAGGACCCATCCTCAGCTTCGCCAGCACCAGGACCATCTTTAAGTACGTTTATCATATTAATTATTATTAATATTATATAATTATACTTTTTTTTTACTATAATTAATATTCTCAACCTCATCTCTGTCCGTAAATGTAAACTGTCTGTCCTCTCTCTTTCTATCTTTCTTTCCCCCCCCCATCCTCACACCAGGAAAGGCTTCAAGTTGGTGATCCTGGACGAGGCGGATGCCATGACCCAGGATGCCCAGAATGCATTGCGGCGAGGTGAGCCATCTGCTTGGCGGCGCCCCCCGCTGGCCGCTGAGTCTCCTGCAGCCTGCTGCTTTGCTCTCTGTTCTGAGCTCCTATTGGCCGGCGGGAACAATAAGCATGTGCTGATGTTGGCCCGTCCACCGATAAAACACATCCGTGATACATATTCTGACCAATTGTTGCTATCGAGGAAGCAACTCTCTGTGTGTGTGTGTGTGTGTGTGTGTGTGTGTGTGTGTGTGTGTGTGTGTGTGTGTGTGTGTGTGTGTGTGTGTGTGTGTGTGTGGTTGGTTCTGATGCGGTGCAGTGATTGAGAAGTTCACGGAGAACACTCGCTTCTGCCTGATCGGCAACTACCTGTCCAAGATCATCCCCGCCCTGCAGTCCCGCTGCACGCGCTTCCGCTTCGGACCGCTGTCCCGGGAACAGATGATCCCCCGCCTGGAACACGTCATCCAGCAGGAGAGGTGGGCGCACCCCTGACCTCCTGACCCCTCACCCCTGACCCTAGCCTCGTCCATTAACCCTAGCCTCCTCCACTAGCCTATTCACCCTAACCTCCTAACCACTTACCTCGTCCACTAATCTATGAGTGGGTCTACATAGACCCCCTTAGGGACCCACCCATTCCGAGACCCACCCCTTACGAGTCCCACCCCCTTAGGGACCCACCCCTTACGAGTCCCACCCCCTTAGGGACCCACCCCTTACGAGTCCCACTAAGGTGGTGGGGGTGGTAGTGAGTGAAGCCTCAGAAGGGATTTGAACATCACGTGTGTTGTTGTTGTTCTGGCAGCATCGACGTGACCCCCGACGGCATGAAGGGCATCGTGACGTTGTCGTGCGGAGACATGAGGAGATCTCTCAACATACTGCAGGTCCGTCTGGAAGCTGACGACGGCTCCATATTGACCACGTTTTCGTCGTTTGGCGGATGCTAAATGACGCAAATGTCTTTTAAAGGGCGTTGGGGCTACCAACCCAGAACCCTTCAGCTTGGAGTCGACTACTAGCACCAGTTTAGTTGCGGGGGTGTGGCTTGATACTGACGTAGTGTTTGTGTGTGTACCTTCAGAGCACCAGTATGGCGTACGGAAAGGTCACGGAGGACACGGTGTACACCTGCACAGGGCACCCCCTCCGCTCCGACATCGCCAACATCCTGGACTGGTCGCTCAACAAAGACTTCACCGCGGCCTACAAGCGTATCCTTCAGCCTACAGTCATCAGAGTACAGCAGCAGACCAGATACATGCAGCTCAGTAGTCTCACCATCACAAGTCTGCACAGGAGTTTTTGCCTTAGCACTGTCCTGTGATACCTTAGCACTGTCCTGTGATACCTTAGCACTGTCCTGTGATACCTTAGCACTGTCCCGTGATACCTTAGCACTGTCCTGTGATACCTTAGCACTGTCCTGTGATGGATGGGCCTTAGCACTGTCCTGTGATGGATGGGCCTTAGCACTGTCCCGTGATACCTTAGCACTGTCCTGTGATACCTTAGCACTGTCCTGTGATACCTTGGCACTGTCCTGTGATGATGGGGCCTTAGCACTGGGGTCCCTGTGATGAGGGCCTTAGCACTGTCCCCGTGATACCTTAGCACTGTCCTGTGATGGATGGGCCTTAGCACTTGTTCCTGCGATGGATGGGCCTTAGCACTGTCCTGTGATGGATGGGCCTTAGCACTGTCCTGTGATACCTTAGCACTGTCCTGTGATACCTTAGCACTGTCCTGTGATACCTTAGCACTGTCCTGTGATACCTTAGCACTGTCCTGTGATACCTTAGCACTGTCCTGTGATACCTTAGCACTGTCCTGTGATACCTTGGCACTGTCCTGTGATGGATGGGCTTAAGCACTGTCCTGTGATACCTTAGCACTGTCTTGTGATGATGGGCCTTAACACTGTCCTGCCAGAAATCCTCCAGCTGAAGACGCTGAAAGGTTTGGCTCTCCAGGATATCATTACTGAAGTCCATCTGCTGGTACACAGAGGTAAGGTCAGGGGGAGAGAGGGACTTTTTCAATGTAAAGTGAATTTGTTTTATTCATGTTGGGAAACGAAACGTTAAGAAGCACCACCGTGATAATTACACTTTATATATATATATATATATATATATATATAATGCACAGTCTCTAGACTGTTCCAGTGATTTAGACGAGTACAGTGTTAACAGTGTTGTGTTCCCTCAGTGGATTTCCCCCCCGCCGTCAGGATGGGCATCCTCATCAAACTGGCCGACCTTGAGTAAGTTAGGCTCCTCCCACACAACACACAGTAAACAGGATGCATCAGGATTTACACACACACTAATGCAAGACAACACCTTGAGGTCCGCCACAGGAACCGGACCTGGAATAACCATGCCCCCCCTCACTCTGTCCAGATACAGGCTGGCCTCTGGAACCAATGAGAAGATCCAGCTGAGCTCCATGGTGGCCGCCTTCCAGGCCGTGCGAGACCTGGTAGTCAGCCAGGCCTCCTAGACCCCAGGGTCAGGAGGTCCTCCTAGACCCCAGGGTTGGCAGAGGTCCTCCTAGACCCGGGGCCTGGAAGAGGTCCTCCTAGACCCGGGGCCTGGAAGACCTCCTCCTAGACCCGGGGCCTGGAAGACTCTCCTAGGCCCGGGGCCTGGAAGACCTCCTAGACACGGTACCTGGAAGATCTCCTAGACACGGTACCTGGAAGATCTCCTAGACCTGGACCTGGAAGGGGAACCTTATGCTCCTATTAAAGCGTGCCACTTCAGGTGTGTCGCTGTGGTCTTCAGACCTCGACTCGTATGAAGCAGCACTCTTCTGTTGGAAGAAGACGTGGAGGTTCCCCTTCAAGGAACACTTGGAGAACATCGGACCAGGCCGCCCAGGCCCGGTACCCTCTAGGTTCTAGTGGTTCCACTAGGACTAGAACGTCCCTCACCATTGTTCTGGTGGTCTTCAAGACCAGGGTGCTTACAAAATGTCTCTTCTTTACAACAATTACTTTGTACAGCTCAAATAAACTGTTTTCTTGTATTTTTTCATAAAAGTTGATTATGAGGTAAATAACCACTAAATGGGCTTTATTCTATTAGAATGTAAACAAAAGATGTCTTATAATTCTTATTGACACAATAAATAACTTAATAATATTAAGTTATAGCATAATTAAGTGCATGTGACCAAGAATGAATGATTTTAGTGCAATAAATGATATGTTATCTTAAGTAGATCTCTAAATTGCAGTGAGTGCATCGGGTGCAAAGCGATAACGTCTGGTCATTCACCGCTCAGAGTGTGAAGGACTCTGCAGCAGAACAGCTGGACGGCGGTTCCCCTGACTCCTGACCCACCCGGAGCCGTCCGTCCGACAGGTGAACCGGCTCAGCGAGGACCCGGCCCCTGGCTGTGGTCCGGTGTCCCAGAGCGCTAAGCTAACCTCACTACACCCTCCTAGACCCTGCTACCCCCCCTCACCCCCTCGGTCCTCTAACTCTCCCACTCGTCCTCGGTGGGGCACGGGTTCTGCAGGCGTTCAGGGATGTTCCGGTAGGTGAGGAAGTCCAGGATCCTGCGGGGGATGGGCAGCGCCTCCATCTGGTGGGTGGACACCGAGTGGCGCAGGGTGGAGCGGCAGAGGTGGCACAGGCTGGGCACCACGGAGGGAACCCGCCAGAACCTCACGTGGCCGTCCCTGGTCCTGGGGAGAGCAGACGGGATTGAGAAGAAGGCTTGCTGCGCTTTCACAAGTTCAGAATAGTTTCACTTGTTGAGAAATGCGCCTCTGATGTCGGCCGCTTTTATGAATGGAGAAGAGGCGGGGCTACGAAGCAGAACAACATGTCTAATTTTCCCTTAACCGATGGAAGGGTCAGTTCTACTGGTGAGTGAACATCAGGATCTACGACACGTCAAGTAAACAGACCCACAATATCAGCCACACAGTGGCCATCGTAACAAACTGACCAATGTTGTTATGGAAACGTAAGGGAAACAAAACGTGACTTTCCATAAATCCTCCTTTTCCTGCGTGGCCCAGGTGGCTGGTTGTGTGGCTGAATGTGTGGATGGCTTGTATGGCTGGTTGTGTGGCTGGCTGGATGTCGGGCCCTTACCCGGTAGCCACCACGCCGCCATGCGGGTGGAAGTTGCAGCAGAGTCCGTTGGAGGCGCGGTCCTCCTGGGTCTGCATCACCATCCCCTTCTGCCCCACCTCCCAGACACGCAGCTCCCTGCAGACACAGCACGCCACCGCTTAACACCACGCAACACATGACCTGTGTCCGACCACACCTGCTGTCCCGAGACGTCCACACAAGTTACCTGTCCTCAGTCACGATGGCCAGGTGTAGACCGTCGTGCGAGAATTGGATCGCGGAGATCTGGTTTTGTCTGTAGTCTCCACAGTAGTTTCTGTGCATCAAAAAAACAACAGAAACGAGATGCTGAGCTCCATCATGGCTGCACGTCCGGTCATGTGGTTCCCATGCGAGGGCGAGACAAACAAGATATTAGTAGGAGTGGCCCAGGATGACAACCTTTACACAGCGTTGCAGAGACTAAATGTATAGAGACTAAATGTCAGGTTTAGTTTGGGACACAACTTTTACACCAGGGTGGTTAGCTTCTATGCGGTGTAAGAGCATGCAGGACCTACAACAGGGTGGTTAGCTTCTCTGCGGTGTACGGGTCCCACAGGTCGATCCACCAGCTGGAGCCGCTGAAGGCCGCAGTGGCGAGCAGCGCTCCGTCGGGGGAGAAGTGGCAGGACGCCAGCAGGTAGAAGGTTTTGTGCGGTGCCCCCGTCAGGTTCCTGATGAACGTGTACGAGCGCAGACTCCACAGACACACCATCTGCAAAAAACAAGAATGTCGTCTATGACCTCGTCCCGGGCGGCCAGAACACGGTTCCACATGTCACCAAGTGTTTAAACGGACCCGGTCGAAGCGGCCCACCGACGCCACCATGCTGCAGTCTGGGGACACGCAGCAGCAGCTGATCCAGTCCTTGTGTCCGGACAGCGCCTGCACCTTCGGGGCTTCAGGGACAAACGACGGAACCAGACGGGACACAACAAGGCAACAAACACAATTAGCAATGCAATGTTACGGTTTTGTGTGTGCACATAAATCACAAAACATAAACATAGTGTAAATAAAAACATCAACACAGGAATACTGTCAAATTACAGTAATGACTGCAGGTAACCATGGTGATAAAGGTGTAGCTAAGAGATAGTACTATTCCCTCCGTGGAGCACCAACCCACTCATGGAAAGTTGTCTTTTGGTCTTTTAGTTTCAGTCTTAGTCTTTTGGTTTCATGTATGAGCAACTTCCTGTCAGTCGTCTATTTCTGTGTATTGACAGAACGTTGCTCACACAGAACACACCGAGCTGTCCGTAGAGACGCCGTGCCGGAGACTTTACCGCCGGTGGTACGGCAGACAAGACGTACGCTTCCATGAGCGGGAGGGAGCTGTGAGGAGAGCTGCTCCTCCGGCGGCACGGCTAACCTTTATGCTTCAAATCCCAGATCCTCAAGGTCCGGTCACGAGACGTCGACACGAGGGTCAGTTTCCCATTCTGAGGAAACACCAGATCACGCACGACTCCCTCGTGACCCCGGAGGTCAAACAGAAGGCCGCCTGCGTGTCCAAACAAACCAAAATCGTGAGTCATCAGTCAGCCAGTAACACCAGAGGTCACAGATGAACTCAGCTGGAGAGCAGCTCACCCGTCAGAACGTTCCAGATCTTAATCACTCCGTTCTCCAGGCCTGTGGCTAGGAGCAGCCGCCCCCCCGTGTCAGGCGCGCTCCCGGTGGACCCGGCGGGGGGGCGGGCTGGGCGGGGTCCGAAGGCCAGGCCCCACACCGGCTCACCGCAGCTGAAGCTCCTGTCCGCTCGGTCCCTCTCCCCCTCCTGGCTCTCCCTGTGGGGGGGGGGGCACTTTAAAATGGTCATGTGACTAATATTGTCATTGTGACACAGTGACATCACAAGTGGGAGTGTCCACCCAGATGGATCAGTCTCCCAGCCTGCCCAGTGGACTGGACCAACTGGTACACTGATCTAGTCAGCATACACCATGACTCATTTTAGTCATGATCATTTTAAAATAGAATAGAATAGAACTATTAATCCCGAAGGAAATTCTTGTGCCAGGTTGCACAGCGATACAGTACAATAAAACAATAGAGAAATCAACAGAATAATAAAAATAAACTAACAGATTTACTAATTTACAGTTAAAATATAAAAATATGGAGGCAAGATAAGATATTCCGACGGCGAAAACAATTTGGCATAATTGAAGTGTAATATTATTGGACATGACATTTTGAAACTTGTAATGGTTGATGACACCCGGTGGTACAGTAGGGCCGCCCCTTTAAACGTGACTTTAGTCTCAGGAAGTGATGGGGGGGGGAGAACCGTACTCTGTGTCCAGCGGCCAGGCGACCACCCAAACGATCCCGTGTCCCATGGACCAGGCGAACCAGGACCCGTCAGGGGAGAAGTCCACCCTCCAGGTCTCGCAGCCCGACCGTCCGTCCAGGGCCGGGGGACGTCTGGTCTTCAGCTCCAGGATCAGACTCGGGTCCGAGGCTGCTGCTGCTGCTGCTGGACACAGGATGAGGAGGAGGCCATTCAACTCAACTTTATTTGCATGGCCCTCCATCACAGTGACAGTCTCAAGCAGCTTTGCAGGAAATCTAATTAAGGCCAAGACATGAGAAGGACATCATTTATTTTATCCCAATCAGCCTCCTTGATTATTAAATGATAAAAGATGGTGTGTTGTTGTTCTTGTTCTTGTTATTAAAATCTGCATAAAGCCTCCTTGTGATTGCTTGTAAGATATGTAATAAAGGTAAATGTGACTTACATAAGGGCTTGAGGTCTATAAGATGTCTCTCTGCAGAACACATCATCATCATAATAATAATAATAATAATTATTATTCTAAGTATTATTATTATTATGATGATGCTTGTCCGTCTCACGGCTCAGCAGGACCAGGACCAGGACCAGTAACCCCCCAGGAGCAGGAGCAGGAGCAGGACCAGGACCAGGACCAGTAACCCCCCAGGACCAGGAGCAGGACAAGGACCAGTAATCCCCCAGGAGCAGGAGCAGGACCACGAGCAGCACCAGGAGCAGCACCAGGACTCCCTGATCCGTCGCTTCACAACAACATCCGGAGCGGACTTTGCCACCCGTCCTTGTTACGCAACCCTCGCCCCGCCCACAACACGACCCGGATATCCGGTTAACTGAGCTGAGACCGAGAAGAAGAAGAAGAAGAAGAAGAAGAAGAGCGTGACAATGATAACAACGACAAAGAGAATAAATATTTATTTAAAAAAACAATTTTAAAACGAAAGACGTCCACAATATGTGAGGGAAACGGATATCCCGCTTCTATCGAAAGTCCCGCCCCTACTGCAACAGGAAGCCCCGCCCTCTAATACGTGCATCCGATCAGAACGTAACCATGGAAACGACGTCAATTAGCAAACAAAAAAAATCGTATTTATTATTTCGTCTCCCGAATATAAAATACTTAGAGCAAGACTAAAAAGATCAGGATGTATTTATTTCATGGTTTTTTTTTTTTTTTTAGGGGAAATGAACGTGTTATATTATAGATATTATATAATATTATAGTGACAGTGAGCTGTCATTAGAGCTCTCACCGTCACTGTCAATAAACAAGTAAATAAACAAGTAAATCAACAAGTCTAATCCGATGTCTACAATATTAATTATCTGCAGATGAACACGTGGCTAAACCACGCCCATGGCCACGCCCCTTTGTCCGTTGCGCGGAGAGAAGGGGGCGTGGCGGCTCAGCTCACCTGTCACGTGGTCACATGATCACATTTATATTTGGATGCAAAAATAAATGTTATTACATAACATTTTAGGGACATTCTCAATTTTTTCAAGACATTCATTTGTTGTCCATTATGTGAACGCTCACACACAAGATTCCAAAAAAAAGGTGACAAGAAAAGAAAAAAACCCAAATAAAACAGTAAAAATATTGTAGTTTTACAATTGTCGTGTTCACAGTTTCATAAACAATAGCGTTAAACAGTCTTAGAATTTTATTAACTGGAGTGGGTCTTCAAACTCTCCAATGTTGTCCTGCGGCTGTGGACTGGGCCCAGGACAGTCCGCTTCCTCAGCGTCATCTGCAAGACACAAGTTCATTCCTCCGTCAGTCAGCGTGTCGTTCAGCGTTCTACGTCCCAAACAACGTCCTGCCGCCACTCGGCCGTTCCGGGAGGGCGGGGGGGTCTGTACGCACCGGCGGGGACCGGGTGGACCTGGACGTGTACGGTCTGGTTGGGCGGCGGCAGTCTGGGCACCGCGACCTGGAAGACCTCATCCTCAGAGTCCACCAGACTGATCACGTCTCCCCGCTCGTCCTCCATCCTCCTGCGGATAACCAGCATCACATGAAGGGACAGCAGCCAGCAGACTACCACCAGGTAATAATAATAATCATAATAATAATAAGAATAATAAGAATAATAATACTGATGATATGGGATCAATTGTGACCAAACTCACCCAAAGCCATTTCCTGTAAAGTGACCAGAGGAATATTTGAGATCAGGGCGGGAGATTTAACTTGATGAGTGTCAAAATGATACACAATACACTACACAATAAGTGCTATTTTTGTTGTAATCTATGCGTGTGTGCGTGGGTCTGCGTGGCTCTGCGTGTGTGCGTGGGTCAGACCCGGCCCGTACCGAGGCAGATCCGGTCTCGGCTGGAGTAGACTAACTTGGCGGCGATGGCACCAATGCCAACGATGAGAGCTGCGATGAAGACCCCGACGATGGCGCCGGTGAAGGCCGACTGAGCTGCAGAGACAGACAGAACACCCCTTAGACCATGTGGGACCTGGAGACCTGGACTATGTGAGACCTGGGACCATGTGAGATCTGAGACCTGGGCTCGTCAGCAGGTTAATCAGCATTCCAGTGGAGGCTCCGCCCCCACGGGCGCTCAGTCCACAAATGCCACACACACACACACACACACACACACACACACACACACACACACACACACACACACACACACACACACACACACACACACACACACACACACACACACACACACACACACACACACACACCTTTTATAGTCAGGTAGACCTCCAGCTCGCGGACCCCCAGGGGGTTCTTGCTGCGGCAGAAGTAGACTCCCTCGTCCTCCTTGGTCAGGTTGTGGATGGTCAGGCGGACTTCAGGGCCCTCCTGGACCACCAGGTACCTGGACCCGGGAAGGATCTCCTCCTGCTCCACGCCCCTCCTCCAGGTGGTGCTGGCCGGAGGGACGGACCGGGCCTCGCTGCACCTCAGGGTCACGTCAGACTGCTCCAGGGCCGTGACCAGTGGCTTCCCCTCGGGGAACGGCAGCTCTGAGGAGGAGGAGGAGGAGGAGGATGTGGAGAATGAGGAGGATGAGGAGGACCACCACAAGCCTCGTGAGAACATCCATATGTTCAAGTTCACGTTTCACAACCAGAGTTCAAGTTCAAGTATTTTATTGTCACTTCACAATTTACACGCGAGTATAAGCAGTGAACCGGACTTGAACTCCTGAGGTCGGAGTCGTCCAGGAAGACGTGACTAAACACTTTTTAAATGTTGGGTAGTCGGATAAGTCAAAGGTACTCTGGAAGAGCACGGGAACAAATGATTCCATGACCAGTTAGCAGTCGTCCAGAAGAGAACAGCCCTGACTTACTGAAGTGCAGGAGACAGGACTTGTCCTCGCCCTGTTGCAGCACCGGATGCTGTGCGATGCACTTGAGCGTCTGGCCCTCGGACAGCTGGGACCGGTTCAGCGTGACCACCAGGCTGTCGGTCTGCGCCACCACGTACATGTGGTCCTGCTCCGTGGTGTCCGGGCCCTGGTGGATGTCGACCCAGCGCAGTGAGGGCGCCGGGTACGCCCCGGGCCAGCTGCAGATGAACTGCTGGGCCTCCGACAGGTTCTGGCCGGACCTCCACAGACAGTCAGGGTGCTGGGCCGGGACGTCTGGGAGAACCACAACAACGACATTATAGTTGGGAGAGGTTCTAAACCAACTTCGGCTTAGTGAGGCTTAACGTAGATTAACAAACAGAACCACACATGTTGACAGGTGAAGTTACCAGGAATGCTAACGATGGGCTAAAGCACAAGAAAAGCAACAAACATGTGGCTGATCCGAGTGCTTCTAGCTGAAAATATCTGACCTTTTTGTGCAGGGCAGGGTTAGAGTTAGGCTTCTACATTTTCAGAAATACCCGGGAGCAGGTAGGGTTAGGTGGTGTCTTGCTCAGGGACACCTCCTCATTTAGCTAGGAGGAGCAGGTAGGGTTAGGTGGTGTCTTGCTCAGGGACACCTCCACACTTAGCTAGGAGGAGCAGGTAGGGTTAGGTGGTGTCTTGCTCAGGGACACCTCCACACTTAGCTAGGAGGAGCAGGTAGGGTTAGGTGGTGTCTTGCTCAGGGACACCTCCTCATTTAGCTAGGAGGAGCAGGTAGGGTTAGGTGGTGTCTTGCTCAGGGACACCTCCACACTTAGCTAGGAGGAGCAGGTAGGGTTAGGTGGTGTCTTGCTCAGGGACACCTCCACACTTAGCTAGGAGGAGCAGGTAGAGTTAGGTGGTGTCTTGCTCAGGGACACCTCCACACTTAGCTAGGAGGAGCAGGTAGGGTTAGGTGGTGTCTTGCTCAGGGACACCTCCACACTTAGCTAGGGGGAGCAGGTAGGGTTAGGTGGTGTCTTGCTCAGGGACACCTCCTCACTTAGCTAGGGGGAGCAGGTAGGGTTAGGTGGTGTCTTGCTCAGGGACACCTCCACACTTAGCTAGGGGGAGCAGGTAGGGTTAGGTGGTGTCTTGCTCAGGGACACCTCCACACTTAGCTAGGGGGAGCAGGTAGGGTTAGGTGGTGTCTTGCTCAGGGACACCTCCTCACTTAGCTAGGAGGAGCAGGTAGGGTTAGGTGGTGTCTTGCTCAGGGACACCTCCACACTTAGCTAGGAGGAGCAGGTAGGGTTAGGTGGTGTCTTGCTCAGGGACACCTCCACACTTAGCTAGGGGGAGCAGGTAGGGTTAGGTGGTGTCTTGCTCAGGGACACCTCCTCACTTAGCTAGGGGGAGCAGGTAGGGTTAGGTGGTGTCTTGCTCAGGGACACGTCCACACTTCGTCACACTTAGTCTCATTTTGAATGTAATTGACGACTGCAGCGAAAACAAGTGTCAGGCTTCAATAATAAACAACAATGTAAATGCTTCTAGACAGACAGATGAGGTGGCAGTCAGGGGGTCAGCCCTACTCACAGTACACCAGCAGCTGTGTGCTCCTGTTGCTGCCCTGGCCTGAGGAGCCGTTCTGGGACTGGCACCAGTAATCCCCCTGGTCGCTGGGCTGAATGTCCGGGATGCGGAGGCCCAGCCAGGTTCCGCTGCCCGTCGCCAGGGACCCATTGCCGGGGCCGGCGCCCCGGAAGCCCCAGGAGAGGGTCTGCGAGGGCAAGCTCGGGGGTCCGGAACAGTTGAAGGAGACGTTGAAGCCGCGGTACGCTACCAGCGTGCCGTTGGGCAGAGGGACCGTCGGCATGATGGACGTGGACAAGCCTTCCTCCAAACCTGGACACCAACAGACCCAGATGTTGACTTCCTCTTTATTTTGTTTCTGGGTAAATCTAACTAATCAATGTAAATGTATGAGTGACTAATGCAGAGTTATCCTCCACATATACAACAACCAATTAATACTAGAAGTCCCATCACAAGAACATGACATGGATGAGAGGAACACACCTACCTAGAACCTGTATCCAGACCTTTGAGATGGTGTTTGGAGAGGTGGTGCTGCAGTTGTAGCTCCCCAGACCACCCAGGAAGCTCCCGTGGAGAGAGACACTCCCGTCCTTCAAGACCACGCATCCCCCATCCCCCCAACCAGAGGGACTCTGCGGTCTGGGGAGCTCTTGTTTCCACACCACTGTCAGATCATATTTACAATACGGCCAATGTTCAAGACATTGTTGTTAGTCTAGAAGTGCATGTGTGTGTGTGTGTGTGTGTGTGTGTGTGTGTGTGTGTGTGTGTGTGTGTGTGTGTATGTGGCCTTCTTACCGACAATGCGCAGTCCAAACCTCTCCTGGGTGGAGGGGTCCAGGGAGGAGGCGGTGCACAGGTAGCTGCCCCCCTGAGGAATCAGTCCGATGACAGAGACACTTCTATCGGGCAGGAAATAGCACTGTCCGGCTGGGTCGGTGTCTTCACCTGAGACCACAATATATTACATCATATTAGATTAGATTAGATTTGAGTATATCAGACAATTGTTTGCAATCAGAGTTTGACTCTCACCCAAAATACACAAGATAAGTTGAAGAAAGGCAGCAGCAGTGATGACTCCCCTCATGGTCTCTGGGCTGCATGTCACCTGAACAAAGAGCTGCTGTCCCTGACCGGTCAGACAGGTCTACTGACAGGTCTACTCACAGGTCTACAGACCAGTCAGACAGGTCTACTGACAGGTCTGCAGACAGGTCTGCAGACAGGTCTACTGACAGGTCTACTGACAGGTCTACAGACCGGACAGACAGGTCTACTGACAGGTCTGCAGACAGGTCTACTGACAGGTCTACTCACAGGTCTACAGACCGGACAGACAGGTCTACTCACAGGTCTGCAGACAGGTCTACTGACAGGTCTACTCACAGGTCTGCAGACAGGTCTAATCCTACTCCATTAAATACATCTACCTCCACGCCAGGCTATAATATATATAATATATATGTATATATATATATAATATATATATAATATATAATATACACTATTATATATATATATATATATTATGTATAATATACTACAGACGCACAGACATCTGACGTGTCGGTGGCGCTGGGCTGCTGGTTATTGACTGACTGCGCGTCGTTAACCAGGAAGCCTCGACGATACCTGACCACACCTGGTTTCACCTTGTTAAAGGTACAGTAACCTCACCTGTACCTGGGGGGGCGGGGTCAAACTGGCTCACAGTTATTCCTGTAATTACTGCAATCGTCACTTTCCCGCATGTGACAAATGTATCGCCTCAAAAACGTGCATATAATACATATAAGTTACATATAAGTTACATATAAGTTACATATAAGTTACATGCAAGTTACATATAAGTTAAGTTATATAAGTCATATAATAAAGTGTGCGCAGGTATGAATGAGTAATTGTTGTTCACGACCCTCTGGTGGCGGCGAGGAGCCACTGCAGCTGCTGGTCGACTCACCTGAAGGTTAATTATAATAATAATAATAATAATAATAATAATAATAATAATAATAATAATAATAATAATAATAATAATAATAATAATAATCCAACAGGTGATGAGAACCACAAGTGAGTCTGTTCTTCAAGAGCTGCATTGAGATTCAGTAAAAAGTGTGAGAGGAGAGAAACATAACGTTCAAGAGGTCTCCTAGATATTCAGTTTAGCACAAATATGACGCACGCTAACAGACATAGTGTATACTTTCCTTTGAAAGACAGAATATTCAATAAATATTTACAGCAAAAAGAGCAGGAATGAGAACAACAAACAAATAGGCATATAATACAGCAATATAAAGACCAACAAATATGGAAAAAAGTATAGAATCAAGTGAGAACAGACCATGTACTGTATGTTGTTTGCATGTACAGTATGTAGGTCATAAGTTCTGTAATAAGTTATGTCGTAAAGTGCATGGACTGTGTACTTGCAGACAATCAAGGGCGGGGACACAACACAGGAATACACAAAGTACAATAAAACACAAAGTACAATAACACACAAGTACAATAACACACAAGTACAATAAAACACAAGTACAATAAAACACAAAGTACAATAACACACAAGTACAATAACACACAAGTACAATAAAACACAAACAATCCATCAAGCGGTGCGGCTTGACAGATTTTTGAGCGCCGTGTACCACATAAAATCGGTTCGAGGTTAATACATAAGGCGCACCGGATTATAAGGCGCACTGTCGATTTTTGAGAAAATTACAGGATTTTAAGTGCGCCTTATAGTCCGAAAAATCATGTAATCATGTGTAGATTGGGTTTAAAGGACAGAGCCTGAGAAGGTGCGGCAGTCTTCTCTGCAGGTTTGACTCAGGCTTTGTGTTACTATTGGCAGTGACACATAAAGCCTTTAACTTTCAAACTTCGGTCTTCCTGATGTCCCTCTTACGAATGTCACAGTATTGGTACATCCACGACATTATCAGGTGCAATACGTCCCCTAACCATTATTATTATCACAGCTGTATTACACTTCAATTATGCCAAATTGTTTTCACCGTCTGAATATCTTATCTTATCTTATATAATATTTTTATATTTGTATATTTTGACTGTACATTTGTAAATCTGTTAGTTTATTTGTATTATTCTGTGTATTTCTCTATTGTTTTATTGTACTGTATTGCTATGCAACCTGGCACAAGAATGTCCTTCGGGATTAATTCCCAGCCCGAGCACTCCGCTCGGTCAAACACCAGTACACGACTGGTACCGCCTTCACTAAAAACAGCCAAACATCG
>PIJE02001136.1:104429-106643 GCA_002895965.2 Coryphaenoides rupestris | reverse complement strand
ATTTATGTCGGAAATCAAAGTTCTTCTACTTATTAGTTGCCAATGAGCTTAAATCAGTTGTATTATTCTGTGTATTTCTCTATTGTTTTATTGTACTGTATTGCTATGCAACCTGGCACAAGAATGTCCTTCTGGATTAATAAAGTTCTATCTTATCTTATCTAATCTAATCTAATGTGTTGTGTTTGGTGTGAAGGTTCAGAACCGGCCGACCTCCGTGGAGTGGGAGGCCTGTGACCCCAGCAGGCTGTACACGCTGACCCTGACTGACCCCGACGCCCCCAGCAGGGCCGAGCCCAAGTTCAGGTCACTTATTATTATTATTATTATTATTATTAGTAGTATTATTATTATTAGTAGTATTATGTTGTTGTTGTTGTTATTATTAGGACATTATAAAACATGTGGAGTGACTTGTGTCTAGCTCCATGCTAACGGCTAGCTTAGCCTAGCTCCATGCTAACGGCAAGCTTAGCCTAGCTCCATGCTAACGGCTAGCTTGGTCTAGCTCCATGCTAACGGCTAGACTGGTCTAGCTCCATGCTAACGGCTAGCTTAGCCTAGCTCCATGCTAACGGCTAGCCTGGTCTAGCTCCATGCTAACGGCTAGCTTAGCCTACCTCCATGCTAACGGCTAGCCTGGTCTAGCTCCATGCTAACGGCTAGCCTGGTCTCCACAGGGAGTGGCATCACTTCCTGGTGGTCAACATGAAAGGCAACGACGTCTCCAGCGGACGCGTCATGTCTGACTACGTGGGCTCTGGACCACCCAAAGGCACAGGTAGGAAGACACTGGTCAGCCGCTGGTGAGCTACTGGTCAGCTACTGGTCAGCTGCTGGTCAGCCGCTGGTCAGCCGCTGATCAGCCACTGGTCAGCTGTGATCCTACTGGTCAGGACATGTTCACAGCGATGACGTCGTATCCGTCCACTCACAAGGCCTGTCCCCCCCCCCCGTAGGTCTCCACAGGTACCGTGTGGGCTGGGTCTATGAGCAGCCGGGGGCCGCTGTCCTGCACCGAGCCCGTCCTCACCAACCGCTGCGGGGACAACCGGGGGAAGTTCAGGATCAAGAGCTTCAGGCAAAAGTACGGTCTGGGCGCGCCGGTCGCAGGCTGCTGCTACCAGGCCGAGTGGGACGACTACGTCCCCAAGCTGTACGAGCAGCTGGCGGGGAAGTAGCCCGACCCCCGACCCCCCGTCCCCCACACCTCGTATCACACGCGGTCGGAGATGAACCCGGAACATGACGGCGCCTTCTAGTACAAACTCATTTCCGCTGTTTAATCTGCTGTCAATAAATCTGGTTTGAGCACTATGATGGTGAGCTGTTGTTTGTGCAAATGTTAATGATCTCCTGGAATGTAGTTAGTTTGTGTTCTAAGATCACATTTCAATGGAAGCACGGGGCTATAGTTACTAAAACAATAATACTGCATAGCACAGGTCTTCTTCTTGGGGCCATGTTGTACCACCTGCTGTGAGCGTGATTAACCATTACAAACCATTTAAAAAAGGGTCCACCCAGCTGTCCGCTGGCGAGATCAGCAGCCTCCCAGTTGGTAGTCCACTGGGCAGGCTGGTAGCGCTGTAGGGCTTCCAGCTGCCCTGTAAGCCACGCCCCCTCAATGCACCTTCACTCAGCAGAGGACAGGTGTGTCACATGAGTGCTTAATCAACAGGTACTGCTCATATCAGCCAATCACGGCTTGTGCATGCAGTCACATGTTTAACCTCTAGAGGGAGTCCTCTGATGCAGACCAGAAGTAGAAGTTTAGCTATTCCTCTGGTTTTGTTATCCAAGATAAATTGGTCCAATCCAAGCTCATTAAACTGCGTTGAAGTTATATAAAGATTTTCAAGTCTTGCAGAATTGTGCTGTACTCAAATGAAAAGCTAATTCATAAGTCTAACTTCATTCAGTGTCACTTCATTTCGTTATATGTACGAATCATTTAATTACCAGGAATTTAGGATTCTTTCTTCAAAAAGCCCAACTCTCGTGATGAACTTTATTTACAAATATAATTAAAATCTCTGACAGTCATGCTTTCCTTTAACCCGGACAAGAAAGCAAAGTGCATGCATTAATAAAGTATCATACTGGTGTGGTATATATATATATATAATATATATATATATATATATAAAATACACACAGCTTGAATTGTGCTTAAAGCAAGAAAGAATAAAAGGTTTTCACACAGAATTTCAA
>PIJE02001136.1:81929-99429 GCA_002895965.2 Coryphaenoides rupestris | reverse complement strand
GCACCTGGGTGGGTCCTCACCCTGGTCCGCCTAGGACCCAGCCAGCAGGACAGGGGTCCCAGGTGGGTCCTCACCCTGGTCCGCCTAGGACCCTGCCAGCAGGACAGGGGTCCCAGGTGGGTCCTCACCCCGGTCTGTCTGGGTCCCGGGAGGCTCCTCACCTTGAGGGCGCGGGGCTGCTGCCGGAGCTCCAGAACGTGCTTGCGGTGCAGCTCCCGCTCCCGCCGGTTGTTGTACTCTATCTGGTTCTCCAGCTCCGTCTGGTGCTGCAGGCGGATCAGGTCCATGCGCAGCTTCTGCAGGGTCTTGAGCTGCCGCTGCTCCAGGTCCTGGGTGGACTGGTCCTGGCGCACTAGCATGGCCTGCTCCATCTCCTTCTGGGTCTTCTTCTTGTTCAGCTCCTGGGGGGGGGGGGGGGGGGGTGATGCATCACTATGACAACAAGCATGTGGTTTTGGACACTAGTCACTGCTGTGTTCTAGTGATGGTCTAGTGTCTTCAGAGGACAGATTCCAGGTCTGCAGATTAATATGTCCTTTTGTACATACGCATTGTTCTATTAGTATTGCCTCATCCACTTGTGTGTTTTATATTGTAAACATATTCTACGTTCTGTTGTCTCTTATCTTGAGAAGAGCAAAGTAAACAAAGTCAAGTGAATTCATTGAATATGTACACTAAGACACATCAACACTGATCCTATCAGCAATGAGCTTCAGAGATGTTGTCCAGAATGTCGTTGCTCAACAAAAGTCTATTGTTCTCGTCCCCGAGGTTCAAAGCTTTGCAGATTACAGCATTGCTGCCTTCTTATTGGCTAAGGCGCTTACGCTGCCGGCCAGCCGGTAAACAGGTGTGTGAGGCCACGCCCCCCGGGGACCCACCTCGCGGATCTGCTCCTGCTCAAACTCCTGTCTCTTCTGCATGACCTTGCGCTTGAAGGAGCGGCAGTTCCTCTCGTAGAAGACGCGCTGCTGGCTGAGGAGCATCGCCTCCTCCTCCGCCTGAGAGTGCTGCATGTTCTCCTTGTGCTTGGACAGCCGCTCCTGCTTCTCCTTCTTGGGGGTGCTTTGGTCCTCGTTCATCTCCTGGGAGGAGGAGACGAGGGAGGGGGTAGGGTGGAGGAGACAAGGGAGGGGGTAGGGTGGAGGAGATGAGGTAGGGGGTAGGAGACAAGGTAGGGGGTAGGGGACAAGGTAGGGGGTAGGAGACAACGTAGGGGGTCGGAGACAAGGTAGGGGGTAGGGGACAAGGTAGGGGTAGGAGACAAGGTAGGGGTTAGGGGACATGGTAGGGGTTAGGGGACAAGGTGTTAAGGAACAGTTAAGACTCTTGATGAACTTGAAGCTAAATGAAAAACGAAGTGAAAATGTGTACAACGTATTGAGCCGACACGTCGACACGTTCTGCTTGTGAGGCTGTGAGGACATTGAGCTGGTGGGTGGAGATGCTGGTGGGGGAGGTGGAGGTGGAGGTGGTGGTGGATGGTGATGTTGGAGGTGGATGGTGGAGGTGGAGGTGGAGGTGGATGGTGGAGCTGGAAGGTGAGCTGAGTGTCTGTGAGGAGAACACTTCCCCCTCCAATGAAGCTCATGAAACGGTTCCCACCACCACCACCACCACCCGTGGTTAAGAGTTTCTATCTCAGCACGTGGGCAGATGTCTGGCGTTTTGTTATTTATGAGACGATGCTGCTGACTAGCTCCAACACACACCTCTCTCTCTCTCTCTCTCTCTCTCTCTCTCTCTCTCTCTCTCTCTCTCTCTCTCTCTCTCTCCCTCTCTCCCTGACGACGGACGATGTCACAACAGAAGAGCATGGAGGAGGAGGAGGGGCCAGTGTCATGTGGGAGGAGCCTGTGTCATGGGGGAGGGGCCTGTCACATGGGAGGAACCTGGGTGGTGTGGGAGGAGCCTGTGTCATGGGGGCGGGGCATGTGTGGGGGCGTACCTCCTTGATCTTCTCCTTGCAGAGCTTGTATTGTCTCTTCTGGTTGTCCAGGAAGGTGTTGAGCTCCTTCTTCTGCTGCACCAGGATCTGCTGCTGGAACTTCTTCTCATCTGCCAGCGTGGTCTTCATCTGACACACACACACACACACACGCACACACACACACACACACACACACACACACACACACACACACACACACACACACACACACACACACACACACACACACACACACACACACACACACACACACACACACACACGCAGAACACACCTCGTATAAAGTACTTGTGTAGTATCCTCACGTCAGCATAACATCAGAGTATCACACAGTAGTTTGTGTACAGGATGGAGGGCTCTTGTTGCCCGGGTAACCGTGAGCAGACATCACTAGTTCCTGCTAATCACAGAGATAGGCTGTGACCTCTGACCCCGGCATGACCTCTGACCTACAGACTAGTGGCAGAGCACCTAGGGGTGAGTACTTCACTAATAAGACCCTAGGACCCTACTCCCCCACCCGCCTCCCCTGGACCCTACTCCCCCCCCCTCACCTCCTTCTCAGCGTGCACCAGGTGCCTCTTGGCCAGCTTCTCCATGTCGATGGAGGCGTTGTTGGCCTGAGTCTCCGCCTCCTTCTGCAGCTTGAGGAGGTGCTCGTCCATCTCAGCCTTCAGTTTGTTCTCCAGGGCGATGAGCTGCTTCTGGTGCTGCCGCCGCATGCGCTTGTAGCCCGACATCTGCTCCCGGAGCTCGCTCTCCTGCTCATGCTCATGGATCTGCTTGGTGACCTGGGGGTAGGTTGTAACGCTGTAAGACTGGACCACACACACCCTTCAGGTGACCTGGGGGTAGGTTGTAACGCTGTAAGACTGGACCACACACACCCTTCAGGTGACCTGGGGGTAGGTTGTAACGCTGTAATACTGGACCACACACACACCCTTCAGGTGACCTGGGGGTAGGTTGTAACGCTGTAATACTGGACCACACACACACCCTTCAGGTGACCTGGGGGTAGGATGTAACGCTGTAATACTGGACCACACACACACCCTTCAGGTGACCTGGGGGTAGGTTGTAACGCTGTAATACTGGACCACACACACACCCTTCAGGTGACCTGGGGGTAGGATGTAACGCTGTAATACTGGACCACACACACCCTTCAGGTGACCTGGGGGTAGGATGTAACGCTGTAATACTGGACCACAACACACCCTTCAGGTGACCTGGGGTAAGGTGTAACGCTGTAATACTGGACCACACACACACCCTTCAGGTGACCTGGGGGTAGGATGTAACGCTGTAAATACTGGACCCACAACACCCTTCAGGTGACCTGGGGGTAGGATGTAACGCTGTAATACTGGACCACACACACACCCTTCAGGTGACCTGGGGGTAGGTTGTAACGCTGTAATACTGGACCACACACACCCTTCAGGTGACCTGGGGGTAGGATGTAACGCTGTAATACTGGACCACACACACACCCTTCAGGTGACCTGGGGGTAGGATGTAACGCTGTAATACTGGACCACACACACACCCTTCAGGTGACCTGGGGGTAGGATGTAACGCTGTAATACTGGACCACACACACACCCTTCAGGTGACCTGGGGGTAGGATGTAACGCTGTAATACTGGACCACACACACACCCTTCAGGTGACCTGGGGGTAGGTTGTAACGCTGTAATACTGGACCACACACACACACACCCTTCAGGTGACCTGGGGGTAGGATGTAACGCTGTAATACTGGACCACACACACACCCTTCAGGTGACCTGGGGGTAGGATGTAACGCCTGTAATACTGGACCACACACAACACCCTTCAGGTGACCTGGGGTTAGGTTGTAACGCTGTAATACTGGACCACAACACACCTTCAGGTGACCTGGGGGTAGGATGTAAACGCTGTAATACTGGACACACACACACACACCCTTCAGGTGACCTGGGGGTAGGTATGTAACGCGTGTAATACTGGACCACACACACACCCTTCAGGTGACCTGGGGGGTAGGTTGTAACGCTGTAATACTGGACCACCACAACACCCTTTCAGGTGACCTGGGGGGTAGGTTGTAACGCCTGTAATACTGGACCACACACACCCTTTCAGGTGACCTGGGGGTAGGATGTAACGCATGTAATTACTGGACCACACACACACCCTTCAGGGGACCTGGGGGTAGGGATGTAACGCTGTAATTCTGGGACCACACCACACACCCTTTCAGTGTGACCTGGGCCGGTAGGTGTAACGCTGTAATACTGGACCACACCACACCCCTTTCAGGTGACCTGGGGGTAGGTTGTAACGCTGTAATACTGGACCAACACCACACACCCTTCAGGTGACCTGCCGGGAATTAGGCTGTAACGCTTGTAATTACTGGACCCAACACACCCTTCAGGTGACCTGCGGGGGTAGGATGTAACGCTGTTAATACTGGACCACACACACACACACATCCTTCAGGTGACCTGGGGGTAGGATGTAACGCTGTAATACTGGACCACACACACACACATCCTTCAGGTGACCTGGGGGTAGGTTGTAACGCTGTAATACTGGACCACACACACACCCTTCAGGTGACCTGGGGGTAGGATGTAACGCTGTAATACTGGACCACACACACACACATCCTTCAGGTGACCTGGGGGTAGGATGTAACGCTGTAATACTGGACCACACACACACCCTTCAGGTGACCTGGGGTAGGTTGTAACGCTGTAATACTGGACCACACACACACCCTTCAGGTGACCTGGGGGTTAGGGTTGTACCTCTGTAATACTGGGACCACACACACACCCTTCAGTGACCTGGGGGTAGGATGTAACGCTGTTAATACTGGACCAACACACACCACCCTTCAGGTGACCTGGGGGTAGGATGTAACGCTGTAATACTGGAACCACACACACATCCTTCAGGTGACCTGGGGGTAGATGTAACGCTGTAATACTGGGACCACACACACATCCTTCAGGTGAACCTGGGGTAGGATGTAACGCTGTAATACTGGACCACACACACACCCTTCAGGTGACCTGGGGGTAGGTTGTAACGCTGTAATACTGGACCACACACACACCCTTCAGGTGACTGGGGGTAGGTTGTACCTTCTGTAATACTGGACCACACACAACCCTTCAGGTGACCTGGGGGTAGGATGTAACGCTGTAATACTGGACCACACACACACCCTTCAGGTGACCTGGGGGTAGGTTGTAACGCTGTAATACTGGACCACACACACACCCTTCAGGTGACCTGGGGGTAGGATGGAACGCTGTAATACTGGACCACACACACACCCTTCAGGTGACCTGGGGGTAGGTTGTAACGCTGTAATACTGGACCACACACACACCCTTCAGGTGACCTGGGGGTAGGATGTAACGCTGTAATACTGGACCACACACACACCCTTCAGGTGAGCTGTTACTGCTGGTGCTAGTGCTGGTAGTAGTGTTAAGTGTTGGTGCTAGTGCTGGTGTTAATGCTAGTGCTAGTGTTACTGCTAGTGCTGGTGTTAGTGCTAGTGCTAGTGCTAGTGTTACTGCTAGTGCTGGTGTTACTACTAGTGCTGGTGTTACTGCTAGTGCTAGTGCTAGTGCTAGTGCTGGTGTTAGTGCTAGTGCTAGTGTTACTGCTAGTGCTGGTGTTAGTGCTAGTGCTAGTGTTACTGCTAGTGCTGGTGTTAGTGCTAGTGCTAGTGTTACTGCTAGTGCTGGTGTTAGTGCTAGTGCTAGTGTTACTGCTCGTGCTGGTGTTAGTGCTAGTGCTAGTGTTACTGCTAGTGCTGGTGTTAGTGCTAGTGCTAGTGTTACTGCTAGTGCTGGTGTTAGTGCTAGTGCTAGTGTTACTGCTCGTGCTGGTGTTAGTGCTAGTGCTGGTGTTACTGCTAGTGCTGGTGTTACTGCTAGTGCTGGTGTTAGTGCTAGTGCTAGTGCTGGTGTTACTGCTAGTGCTGGTGTTACTGCTAGTGCTAGTGCTGGTGCTAGTGCTAGTGCTAGTGTTACTGCTAGTGCTAGTGCTAGTGCTGGTGCTTGGTGCTGGTGCTATTGCTAGTGCTAGTGCTAGTGCTGGTGCTGGTGCTGGTGCTAGTGCTAGTGCTAGTGTTACTGCTGGTGCTAGTGCTAGTGCTAGTGCTAGTGCTAGTGCTACTGCTAGTGCTGGTGTTAGTGCTAGTGCTGGTGTTACTGCTAGTGCTGGTGTTAGTGCTGGTGTTAGTGCTAGTGCTGGTGCTGGTGCTAGTGCTGGTGTTAGTGCTAGTGCTGGTGTTAGTGCTAGTGCTGGTGTTAGTGCTGGTGTTAGTGCTAGTGCTGGTGTTAGTGCTAGTGCTGGTGTTAGTGCTAGTGCTGGTGTTAGTGCTAGTGCTGGTGTTAGTGTTAGTGCTGGTGTTAGTGCTGGTGTTAGTGCTAGTGCTAGTGCTGGTGTTAGTGCTGGTGCTGGTGTTACTGCTAGTGCTGGTGTTACTGCTAGTGCTGGTGTTACTGCTAGTCCTGGTGCTAGTGCTGGTGTTAGTGCTAGTCCTGGTGCTAATTGCTGGTGCTAGTGTTGTGTTGACTGTCTGAGAAGGTATTCTGTGACATTCTGTGAATGTCAGCATATAACAATGTATATTTTATTACACTGATTTATATGTGTACTGCTCACCTGGATATTTTGTTGTATATTCCATTTCATTTTATTTTATTCTTATTTTACACAGAATTTATATTTATAGTTCTATTTCTATTTTGCATAGTTCTATTTCTATTTTGCTAGCTCTACTTCTATTTTGTAGTTCTATTTCTATTTTGTATTCTTTTATAATTACTGTCGGCTGTCGGGCGTTTTGCACAAAAGGTTTTTCACTCACTGCTTATACTCACGTGTAAATTGTGACAATAAAATACTTGAAAAAAACTTGACCTGGGGGTAGGATGTAACGCTGTAATACTGGACCACACACACCCCCCTCAGGTGACCTGGGGGTAGGTTGTAACGCTGTAATACTGGACCACACACACACACCCTTCAGGTGACCACCCCGGGTGTAGCAGACCACGCTAGGTCTAGCAGACCACCCTGGGCGTAGCTGACACCACCCTGGCTGCTGGGATGCTCCAACCATGATGCTGCGCTGCAGAGTTCAAACCATTTCAATTTTGACAGGCTTGGCACCGACCTCCAGTCATCCAATCAGATCACAGCTTTGTTTGGCGTTCTGAACCCAAAGTCTAAAGTCAAAATCTAAAGACCAACGGCTCCGTTCACCTCTAAACCCTCGCTGGCCAAACACCCGACCTCAGCGCCGCCTCACAGCGAGGAGCTTGGAGACCACGAGGCCTGGTTCTACTGTCCCCAGAACCAACAAGTCCAGTTCTGTCGCCTTCAACTACACAACGGAACTGATTCAGTTGAGCGGTCTTCTGTGTGTGTCTGTTATGACTCAAACATGCAGACGCATGTTTGAGTCATAACAGACACACACAGAAGTCCGCTCAACTAAACCGCTCAACTAAATCCTGGGAAATGATCGACTCATGACGGATTCCAACAAAGAGCCTTTTGATCTCACCAACAGACAGAGACCATGGGTCTCTCACTCACACAAACCACAATGAAAGGCGGGGTCTATTAAAAAAGAAATGATAAACAAATCAATTGAAATAAGTAACTAAATACACCCACTGAAGCGGACCACGTGAAGGGTTCCGTCTCAGAGCGGCCGTCCGAGACCCCCTGGGCAGCTGCCACTCCACAGCCCACCCCGACCCCAATGACCCCCCCGACCCCCCTCCCCCCCGGCTCACACCCACCTGGGCACAGAAGGGGTTCTCCAGGTCCAGGTAGAACTCACTCCTCATCTTCTCGTAACTCCCCCCTGAGCTCCTCAGGCCAAACATGGTGGCGATGGTGGCCCAACGCGCCGGCATGCAGAGGCTGTGGTGTCGCATCCTACGCCCGACAGACCCCAGTGGGAGCTCCCGTGCCTCCCCCCCCCTTCGTACAAGGACCCCCCCCCCCCCCCTCCTCCCCCCTCCCCTCTCTCCCAGCCCAACGGCAGCCTAACCGGTGCGGCCGGGCAGCAGAGGCGTGTGAACTGTGAATGAGGCTGCAGCTCGGGGCCAGCAGCACACAGAGAGGCTGTTCAGAGGCTCCGGGCCGGGAGGCGGCGGCCAGGTGGGCCTCATCAATACCTCATTGAGAAGGAGGCCATGGGGTGGGGGAGGGATGGGGGAGGAGGAGGAGGAGGAGGAGGGAGGGGGAGGATAGGTAGAATAGCTCTGTAATCCGCAGCTGAATCAATAGCTCTACTGTAACCGCCGCTCCTAATCCCGGGCACTTGCTGCAGCGCCCAGTCGGGTCATGTGACCGGGTCACGTGACCGCTCCCTCCGCGGCGCAGGGCTCAGCGATGGGAGAGCGGAGAGCAGGAGGCTGGGAGTTTAGGAGGCAGATCAGAGGACAAAGCCTCAGCTGCCTTCTCCTAGCGGAGCAGAGGGGGAATGTTCTGGTGGATGAATACGCAGCCCTGGGAGACAACAGCACACAACATGTTCCCCGTGGCCCCGCCTTCAGGGTCAGAACCTGCACTCGTACCGTCTCCTCCTTTCTCTTGCTGGTGGACCAGAGAGGAGCCAGCATGCCCACCGCTAGCAGGACACCCTGGGGATACGTCCGCCGTGGTGCCCTGGAGGGGTTAGCATCACACCGCGGGCGGGGGGGCGGTAGCGGGCTCTGCTGCTCCCAGACCACACGGGGAGATGACATTCAAACATGGCCGCCTGGGGCTTCGTCGCTTCACTGTTCTCAACACGGCGTTCATTTGACTGGAGACCCAAGAGCCTGACTCCTCCTCCATCTGTCGCCCACCGCACCACCACCGCCTACGAGCCCAGCGTCCTCTGGGAGCCTCCGAGCTCAATCTGAATCTCGATTCCTACATCTTCACGTGGATCTTTATTCACAACAACACACGAGGCTGAGGGTCTAGAGAACATCAGGCTGGAGACAGAGAGTCATCCAACTGCTGAGTTTTCTTCTACCCCTTCACTTACACACCGTCTCTCTCTCTCGCTCTCTCTCTCTCTCTCTCTCTCTCTCTCTCTCTCTCTTCTCGTGATGCTCGCTGGTGGATTTCTCATCCTTGTCCTTCTCACCCCCCCCACCCCCAGTCTGTTGTCATGGTTACGCCGCTAGTAAGCAGGCAGCAATAGTAAATGTGGTGTGTGTGTGTGTGTGTGTGTGTGTGTGTGTGGATGAGAGTGATTGATGTGTGGTTGATGTTTCCACACAACAACGTCTGTAGTTGAGGTGTGATAATATGTTAGATTTCATTGTAACATTCTCTCTATTTATCATAATCCATTACCTTTAAAAAAGGTTTCAGCATTCACCAACATATACATCATAAAATGTATACAGATTATATAATCTGTATAAATATTATGATGATGACAGCCATTATAATCAATATTACTCAATATAATTCCACTACCACCAGAGATCTAGAGATGACATCATCCCTTCTCTGCCTAGTGTGAGAGAGGGAGAGAGAGACAGAGAGAGAGAGACAGAGAGAGACAGACAGACAGACAGACAGACAGACAGAGAGACATAGACAGAGAGAGATGGGATCTAGAACAAAGAATGAAATAGATTAGAAGGCAGAGTGATAATATATGAAGGAGGGAGATAATAAAATGGAGAGAGAATGAACAGAGAAAAAGCAAGGAAGACTAAATGAGAGGAAGATAAGGAGTGAGGTGAGGCTAGGAGCGGGCCAAGCAGGGCAAAGTCAGGCTGTCATTATATTATTATTATTATTATTATTATATTATTATTATTATTAATAAATTATATGAGTGGACTAGTGTGTCTAGCAGTGTGTACAACCATCCTACACTTGAGAAGAAGCCACCAGTCACCAGCATACAAAAGGTGACCTTACAACAACAGCAACAAAATAAAGTAAATTCCTGCGTAGTTGTAAGCAGTACCTCGTCCCTGCGTACGTCCACCACTACGGTGGTACCAGCCCACCTACACCCTGCAGCCAGGCGCACACGGGAGGTGTGAACTGGGCTTACTGTGATACTGTTATTATGGAAGGTTCTCCTGCTGTATATATATATATCATGTATAAATATGAAATGTTTAGCTGTATATAGCCAATACATATACTGTATATATATATATATATCTCTCTCCATCTGTGAACCCACCAGTGAGGCCGACTTGATGGTAGCGAAGCGACCCTGAGGCCGGTAGTTCTGTGCCTGGCCGGTCCGGTCCGACGAGGACGACCGGTCCTGGGGGGGTCTGTCATCCCAGTGGTCCTGGGACGGACACACACACACACACACACAAGCACGCACGCACACAGACACACACACACACACAGACACACACACACACGGAAGGAAACAGGGTTCAGCATCCTCTGCTCTGACAGGCTGATAAGCAGCAGTCCGAACAAGATGGAAGCCTCGTCAACTTTCTGTCTCTGCTGTTCCCACTTGTCAATCAGCCTTGTTCCAGACATGCCCCCTTACTCAGAGACACAATGGCTGCCAGTCTGTTCCCGCCCACGTCCAAACCTCACAGAACCACGAGGAGAGGGGAGGGTGGGGGAGGGGAGGGCGGGGGGGTGTGGGGCTGGGAGAGGAGGGTGAGGGAGTGTGGGGGTGTGTGGGGGGGGTGTGTCTGCAGACACGCGTCCTTGTTCTCCCGCTGTGAAAGGCCTCACTGAGGAAGCAGAGGCGATGCAGCAGCATAGCGATGGTTTCCATGGCTTCAGCAGCATAGCGATGGTTTCCATGGTTTCCATCAGCATAGCGATGGTTTCCATGGCTTCATCAGCATAGCAATGGTTTCCATGGTTTCAGCAGCATAACGATGGTTTCCATGATTTCAGCAGCATGGAGATGGTTTCCATGGTTTCAGACAAGCAGCATGGCGATGGTTTCCATGGTTTCAGACCAGCAGCATGGAGATGGTTTCCATGGTTTCAGACCAGCAGCATGGCAATGGTTTCCATGGTTTCAGACCAGCAGCATGGCGATGGTTTCCATGGTTTCAGACCAGCAGCATGGAGATGGTTTCCATGGTTTCAGACCAGCTGCATGGCGATGGTTTCCATGGTTTCAGACCAGAGCATGGGGCGCATGGAGATGGTTTCCATGGTTTCAGACCAGCAGCATGGCGATGGTTTCCATGGTTTCAGCCCAGAGACAACAAGCTTGCATGTGTTCTTCCAGACTTCTTGCAGGGTTCTGTGTGTTGCCTTCTATTAATTGATGGCAGGGTTATGACTCTGGGACAGATGTGTGTGTGTGTGTGTGTGTGTGTGTGTGTGTGTGTGTGTGTGTGTGTGTGTGTGTGTGTGTGTGTGTGTGTGTGTGTGTGTGTGTGTGTGTGTGCGCCTGATGGACACTGAATCAAATGCTTTCTTAAGCGCAGACACACACACATGTCTGTTGGCCAGTGGCTGCTGAGTGACAGCATCTGTGTGGTTTCTAACATTGAGGCCTTTGAGGTTCAGAGGAGAGACAGAGAGTCTGTCCAACGTTGGTGGGAACCCCGGGACCAGGTTGCCATGTTGGGAATCGGTGTCCTTCTGACCTGCTCTTCCTGGTACATATCATACAACATCATGGCACTGGTGCTGCATATGGTTTCTGAAGCCATCTCTTCATCCTCGTCACCATCTCTGTGCTACTTCTGTTGCTAAACACTCTCTGTCTCTGTCCCTCCCTTTCTGTCGCTCCCTTTCTCCCTCTTTCTGTCTTTCTTAAAAGACAAGTAAACCCCGCCACCCCGTCTCCTGGCTCCTGTCTCCTGGCTCCTGTCTCCTAGCTCCTGTCTCCTGGCTCCCCTGGCTCTACCTTCTTGGTGAGCGGCGAGGCGTCCCGGGCGTTGTCGTAGTTGTGTTGCAACATGGTGCTCATGTCGGAGCAGCTGTCGTCCAGCAGCATCTCCTGCATGCTGTTCACGCTGCTGCTCTGGCTGCCCGTGCTCAGCGAGGTGCTGGGGACTGAGTGGTTGCTGCCCAGGCTGTTCATCTTGCAGCTCGCTGCCTCGCTGTCCTGCAGGGAGGGTGGAGAGAAGACAGAGGAGTCAGAGTAGAGGGTGGAGCAGGGGGAAGAGAGGACAGGGGAGTCAGAGTAGAGGGTGGAGCAGGGAGGAGAGAGGACAGGGGAGAGAGTAGAGGGTGGAGGAGGAGGGAGAGAGGACATGTGAGTCGAGGGTGCTGCACTCATCTTGTAAGCGAGGAACAGCTGATGAGTCTCATTGTATTTGAGTCATTTGAACCGTTTTAACGTCAGCGAGGGTTTAATGTTTAAGCTGCACATGCACATTTGAATGATTATAATGAATCTATTGTTCTTATATCAAACTCCAAGACACCCAAAGCACTTTACAGGGCCAGAGTGTGTGTGTGTGTGTGTGAGGTATGCTTCACTCCTGATTCCTTCATGTATTCTTGGTGATTCGTTGTGTTTCTGTGGCCAGTCTCAGCGTACACAGGAGGACCAGACCACCGGCTGGTCTGGACAACGCTGGCCACGTGAGGAGCGGAGGTTTGTAGACCCAGCCGGAGTCCCGGGGGGTGGAACGCTAGACGTGTCCACCATGCTGGAACCACCGGGGGTCACAGAGAGGACACAGCTCCAGTATCAGGAACCACGAGACTGCAGGGAGCGAGGCTGCGCTTTGTACTGAATCAACCAGCCTTCTGCTGGTTCTACTGCTAGTCTAGCAGCGTCTGACCAGTGATGACCAGTGATGTGCAGATGAGTGTATTATGAACACAATTCATAACAAAAAACATTTCATCAGTGGCAGTGAATTTCCATAGTGTGAGGTGGACCTCTGGGGTGGTGCTCATTAGCTCACTTCCACCTGCCTCTCTCTTACCTCCACCTGCCTCTCTCACCTCCACCTGCCTCTCTCTCACCTCCACCTGCCCCTCTCTCACCTCTCTCTTACCTCCACCTGCCTCTCTCACCTCCACCTGCCTCTCCCTTACCTCCACCTGCCTCTCTCTCACCTCCACCTGCCTCTCTCTCACCTCCACCTGCCCCTCTCTCACCTCTCTCTCACCTCCACCTGCCTCTCCCTTACCTCCACCTGCCTCTCTCACCTCTCTCTTACCTCCACCTGCCTCTCTCTTACCTCCACCTGCCTCTCCCTTACCTCCACCTGCCTCTCTCTTACCTCCACCTGCCTTTCTCACCTCTCTCTTACCTCCACCTACGTCTCTCTTACCTCCACCTGCCTCTCTCACCTCCACCTGCCTCTCTCACCTCTCTCTTACCTCCACCTGCCTCTCTCTTACCTCCACCTGCCTCTCTCACCTCTCTCTTACCTCCACCTGCGTCTCTCGTACCTCCACCTGCCTCTCTCACCTCCACCTGCCTCTCTCACCTCTCTCTTACCTCCACCTGCCTCTCCCTTACCTCCACCTGCCTCTCTCTTACCTCCACCTGCCTCTCTCACCTCCACCTGCCTCTCTCACCTCTCTCTTACCTCCACCTGCCTCCCTCCCCTCCCCCTGCCTCCCTCCCTCCCCCTCCTCACCTCGTCATCCTCCTCCCTCCCCCTCCTCCTCACCTCATCATCCTCCTGACTTTCTCCCAGCAGGCCGATGTGCTTCTCCTGGTACAGGATCTTCTTCATCTTGCGGTACTGCAGGTTGTCCAGCTCCCGCACCGCATCCTTGGTGCGCTGGATGAGGTCCAGCAGGACCCTCGGGCCGCTCCCGCTGCAGAAATGCATGCTGGGAGAAGACGACGTCAGGAAGAGGGGAGGGGGGGGGAGGGGGGGGGGGGGGGGGCGTCAGGGGTCAGGGTGAGCCAGCGGTCAGGGTGCAAAGGAAAAGAGTTGTTCTCCTTTGCAACCACAGCATTGTTGAATACAAGATCCTGATTGGTCAGTGACGGTCAAAGAGTGTGCATTACTTTGTTTTGAGGTTTATTGCTTATATGTGAACATGCCAAAGCCCAAACTAAATTAAATTAACAAATTCAATTAACAAATACATGGATAAGTGTGCAGGAGTAGTGCTGAAGTGGAGCGTTCAATCTGCTTGTCAAGCTGCTTGTTCTCGTGTTGCTGGAGAGGTCAGCAGCTCCACTACTGTAGCGTCGCCTGGACAACCACTAGAGGGCGCCTGCTAGCTGCTTAGCCTCAGGTCTCCGGACTCTAACTCCCCCTCTCCACACACACACACACACACACACACACACACACACACACACACACACACACACACACACACACACACACACACACACACACACACACACACACACACACACCTTGTTCATTCATAAAATATCGATGACTTGAAGGCCTGTGTGGGTACACGTGTGCATCCTACATCTATAAATACATCTGAGATCACACCAGCTGAGCTGTCATGGATGCTCGTCCTGATGGGCGGTCGAGCCCAGCGATGACATCATCCACTGGAAATAGAATCAGTTTTTCTGAGACAACGGACTCCAGAGACGAGAGGACACCCTTACATCATCATTATGAGCTCTATACTGTAGCATTATGAGCTCTATAGTGTAGCATTATGAGCTCTATACTGTAGCAGGATGAGCTCTATACTGTAGCATTATGAGCTCTATATTGTAGCACTATGAGTGTGTGTGTGTCTGTGTGTGTGTCTGCGTGTGTGTGTGTGTGTGTGTGTGTGTGTGATAGAGAGAAACTTGAAGCAGGAACAGCTCAAGGGAGCAGATTAGTGACCTGATTTCCCTCCATTAAAGAGCTTGGAGGGGCGTGTGCGTGCGTGCGTGCGTGCGTGCGTGCGTGCGTGCGTGCGTGCGTGCGTGCGTGCGTGCGTGCGTGGTGGACAGTGAGGTATTAATCAGAAGCTCTCTCTGGTATTTAACCCCACGGTGCTTCTGATGGATCAGAGAACAGAGAGGAGGAGGAGGAGGAGGAGGAGGAGGAGGAGGAGGAGCCGCTCTGTAAGCCCCACCCCTCCGGGGGGTGTGCTTCTCTAAAGACAGCCAATGGGATTCAATCAAAAGAACATCCCGTCAATCAGAGGTGGACTGTTGTCCAGCAGGGGGCGGGGAAAAGGTCGCTCGGGGTGCTGTGGCCTTTTAGTGTGGTGTCGGCTGTATTTATGTGTACTCATCCATATATATATATATATATATATATATACATTTATGAGTAAGATACATATATATATACAGTACATATACATGAGTGAGGTTGTGTATGCATGCCTTCTCAAGACGAGAAAAGCAACAGAGGAAGAGAGAGAACTCAATGCTCTGCAGGGAACTGTGTGTGTGTGTGTGTGTGTGTGTGTGTGTGTGTGTGTGTGTGTGTGTGTGTGTGTGTGTGTGTGTGTCAATAAGGCTGCACATCTAAACCAGGCCACAGTCAACAATCATCTCTCACTTCCTGTGTGTGTGTTGTTCTTATTTTGTATTATCTCCACCAGCAGTTTCTCCAAACACCATCTCTCCCTATTTTCTCATCAACATCTCCGTCGCATCTGAAGCCAATTTTCTCCTTCCCGTCACCCTACTTCATACACCTCGTTTTTATTAATGAACTCGTCTTATATTATTCAAATGCACTATGTTTCCTTCCCCTAGTGTGCGTTCCTTAACTCTGCTCATTATTTCAAGGCATTTCAAACTCTGCCAAAGAAGACTTTTAATATCCCGAGGACTGAATTGGCGTTCATATATAAAGCAGTCCAAAGAACAAGAGAGTAAATCCCTTCACCTCCACCTGCCTCTCTCACCTCTCTCTCTACCTCCACCTGCCTCTCTCTTACCTCCACCTGCCTCTCTCACCTCTCTCTTACCTCCACCTGCGTCTCTCGTACCTCCACCTGCCTCTCTCACCTCCACCTGCCTCTCTCACATAAAAACAAAAACAACAAACATGTATCAACAACGTTTGGCAGTATTGTAGGCTGTCTGCATGGTAAATATTACCAATAACTACAGTATTGTAGGCTGTCTGCATGGTAAATATTACCAATAACTACAGTATTGTAGGCTGTCTGCATGGTAAATATTACACCTGCCTCTCCCTCTCTCTTACCTCCACCTGCCTCTCTCTACCTCCACCTGCCTCTCTCACCTCTCTCTTACCTCCACCTGCCTCTCTCTTCCTCCACCTCTCTCACCTCTCTCTTACCTCCACCTGCGTCTCTCTTACCTCCACCTGCCTCTCTCACCTCCACCTGCCTCTCTCACCTCTCTCTTACCTCCACCTGCCTCTCCCTTACCTCCACCTGCCTCTCTCTTACCTCCACCTGCCTCTCTCACCTCCACCTGCCTCTCTCACCTCTCTCTTACCTCCACCTGCCTCCCCTCCCCCCTGCCTCCCTCCCTCCCCCTCCTCACCTCGTCATCCTCCTCCCTCCCCCTCCTCCTCACCTCATCATCCTCCTGACTTTCTCCCAGCAGGCCGATGTGCTTCTCCTGGTACAGGATCTTCTTCATCTTGCGGTACTGCAGGTTGTCCAGCTCCCGCACCGCATCCTTGGTGCGCTGGATGAGGTCCAGCAGGACCCTCGCCGGACGCTCCCGACGCACAAACTCATGCTGGAGGGAGAGAGAGAGAGCAAGGGGAGGGGAGGGAGAGAGGGGGGGGGGGGCGTCAGGGGTCAGGGTGAGCCAGCGGTCAGGGTGCAAAGGAAAAGAGTTGTTCTCCTTTGCAACCACAGCATTGTTGAATACAAGATCCTGATTGGTCAGTGACGGTCAAAGAGTGTGCATTACTTTGTTTTGAGGTTTATTGCTTATATGTGAACATGCCAAAGCCCAAACTAAATTAAATTAAATTAACAAATTCAATTAACAAATACATGGATAAGTGTGCAGGAGTAGTGCTGAAGTGGAGCGTTCAATCTGCTTGTCAAGCTGCTTGTTCTCGTGTTGCTGGAGAGGTCAGCAGCTCCACTACTGTAGCGTCGCCTGGACAACCACTAGAGGGCGCCTGCTAGCTGCTTAGCCTCAGGTCTCCGGACTCTAACTCCCCCTCTCTCACACACACACACACACACACACACACACACACACACACACACACACACACACACACACACACACACACACACACCACACACACCAACACACACACACACACACCACACATACACACACACACAGCACACACACACATATCGATGACTTGAAGGCCTGTGTGGGTACACGTGTGCATCCTACATCTATAAATACATCTGAGATCACACCAGCTGAGCTGTCATGGATGCTCGTCCTGATGGGCGGTCGAGCCCAGCGATGACATCATCCACTGGAAATAGAATCAGTTTTTCTGAGACAACGGACTCCAGAGACGAGAGGACACCCTTACATCATCATTATGAGCTCTATACTGTAGCATTATGAGCTCTATAGTGTAGCATTATGAGCTCTATACTGTAGCAGGATGAGCTCTATACTGTAGCATTATGAGCTCTATATTGTAGCACTATGAGTGTGTGTGTGTCTGTGTGTGTGTGTGTGTGTGTTGCGTGTGTG